>VUQI01028470.1:7212-21387 GCA_015106735.1 Paratilapia polleni | reverse complement strand
CTAAGATTTTTAGGGCCAAGTCCAATAACCTCAGTTTTATCTGAGTTTAGAAGTAGGAAATTAGAGGTCATCCAGGCCTTTATATCTTTAAGACATGCCTGTAGTTTAAGTAATTGGTGTGTGTCATCTGGCTTCATGGATAAATACAGCTGGGTATCATCTGCATAGCAATGAAAATGTATGCTATGTTTTCTAATAATACTGCCTAAGGGAAGCATGTATAATGCAAATAGAATTGGTCCCAGCACAGGACTACAGTATATAACGTATTTGTCAAGACCTTTAAAGAAGGCTGTTAAATTATTTTCTTACACTGCCATTACTATCACATTAATAAAATGTTTCATTAAACTATTCATTGTATGCTCTATATATTTTCATGATGATTTGTCTTTTTGAAGCCATGTTTATATGGAATTAATGAACATTAATTGTTCTCTCAAGTCTTGGTAATCAGGTAACAAATAAGATCAACATTTTTTTACCCCAAAAGTACATTTTGCCTATCTCCAAAATATAGGGTTAGGTTTATCACCAGTGATGACTTAGACCTCAGAGGGTTAAATCGTGTGGAACTGGTGGGACCAAGAATCAGTTGGGGTCACATTTTTCAATGTTGTTTTGCATGTATAATTAACACAAAACCTTGGACTGCATATTACTATATTATTTGACATTATATAAACACAAAAATTAAGGAAATTTATGTTTGGTCAGTTATTTCTTAGTTGTAACAATGCTTCTTGGATATAAATCTTATACCATTGGAAAGCCTGTTTATTTCCCTTTAAATGGTGCCACATTTGTAAGGAAAATGCATTTGTGGGTTGAGCAGCAGCGTTGAGTATATGGGTTGCGCCCATGAAGAACTTGAAAAATCTTCTCTGCCAATGCCAAACATGCAAAAAAAAAAAATCAGGAAGGGGGCAAACACTTTTTCACACCACTGTAAGTGTTTTCTGTTGTAATGGTGTAATGCTGAATCCTGAACAGGCCTCAAGAGAGGCTGGGGCAAATTGGCAAGTGTAGAAAACAATCAAGTTGTCTCTATATCGACCATGATGGGAGCAAAGTATCCTTAACCATTACACTCATATGTCAAACCTCAACCTTTACCAAAACCTGAATCTTGTCTGAGCATATCAAAGCAAAGACCGTCCAGAATCAAATTGCTCCAAATACCTAAGACTCAAAATGGTCCTCACAAAGATAGAAGTACAGATATGGTAGATAGAGTGACTGATTTATTGCATGTAAATGTATGCGTGTGTAGAGCCAAAGGGTGTTATTTAATCACTGGGGTTAGCACACAGATCACGTAATGGCCTTGATGGAGGATTCCAACTGACTGTTTGACCTTTATGCTACATCCCATAAAAACAAGAGAAACACTCATAGTCTTATGTCCTCACTTCTGAGGACTTTACACTGACTTACATTTACTGTTTGGAGATTCACCCTTACCTTAAAATCTACTAAAATGTAACATTTGTATTATGCAAAATTGTTTTTGTCCCCCACAAGGTGATTGTGGTGTAAGCAGATTTATGCCCCACCTCCCTCCCAAACACACACACACACACACACACACACACACACACACTGTAAGGGTTCACACCACTGAGGCGAACATGGATGCTGAAAATGAGCATTTTGACAAGTGTTGACTTTAATTATACATGATGAAGCTGAACCACAAACACGACAGAGCCAATAATAAGAGATGCTGGCATATTAGCACAAATGACAGAATATTAAAGCATAATCATACACTCACTGAACTAGTGTGTGTGTGTGTTTACCTATTTGTAAATGTCCTCATATGTGTGCCAGCTTTTTATATTTGCTCTTGCTTTTATATTTTATCACTCACATTATTGCGCTATAACAGCGTGTGTCTGTCTAATATTAGTACTGTGTTTGTGCTTATTTGTGTGTGTTCCCAGTGGTCTGACACTGGCAGCTGCACTAACACGCTGCCATGAACAGCATAACTCTTTGTAAAGAGCTCGGATCGGCCAGTTGAGTCAGAGGGGGAAATGTAATCATCACCCAGTGTTAATTCTGATGAATCTAACAGGTGACATGAACCCATCCAGCCAGCTGCAGCTGATAATAAAATCTATCCCTGGAAAGGCCACAAATTAATGAAGGTGCAGAGGGGGCGAAGTAATTTTGGAGGCACTACTTCACACACTGGCCATGTACATGTACCACACAGAGGTTAGAAGACAGTGTTTAATAAACAGCCATTGCTGATATGCAGATTATGGAAGCCTTCTTTTTATCCCTCATGCTGTGTTAATCTTCATTTGTTTTTCATTGAATATCTAGAGTTTCTACATTTCTGGCATGAGCACCAGTATTTACAGTGGTCTCTGTTCTGTTCTGTTCAGTTCACTGCTAATGCAAACAACTGATGTTCCTCCTCCTTCACATTTAAAGCCTTCCATTGCCCCCAAACAATGGTATGCTCAAAATACAATGTATTTGCGTTCCTACACAATAAGATATGGACTAGTCATGTCACCATGCCAGTTTTAACCATATACTGTTTGTGAAAGATGGGCGCAGCCACAGTGATGTCACCCATTGGTTTTGGACTCCACCAGATTTTTTTCTGGAGACAGATCTGATCTTATATATTTGAGAGTGGAGTCTAATTTATCAGCTAAAGCTACATAACATTTACATCAATGACAGCACCACCAGTAAACAGATGTTTAGTGGTGCAGTAGGAATTATATCTGCTTTACATGCAGAAGGACCTGGGTTCAAACCCCAGTGGAACCAAACTCAGTGTGCCTTCATTTACTGTAATGATGGATGTAGCTTCCAGTTTTGGAAAGTAAGTAACTCATCATTACATAGTGAATATCAGGTCACAGACACTACAGGACACTGGACTAAAATGCAGACATAGGAGGCATTTGACAAAGGGGCCCCAGGATGAGAACGTGTATTCTGAACTCACTGTCAAGGCCATCTAAATATTGCTCCCCTTTCCCACAACTTATCCCTCTGAGTCATCATTCTCCAATTTGACTGCAATAAAGATTAAGTACAGCACTCTTCAGCGTGTGGGAAACAATCTTAGAGGCTGTCTGTCATTAATCACTCCAAGAATGAAAACAGTGTAGGGAAAGACAGGCTCAGTCATTTAGGTGAGCTCATCAAATGAGTTTCTGAGAATTGAGGTAATTGAGATAATAATTTAATGTGACCTAATGAAATATTCCAATTAAAAGTTTTTAAAGTAATAGGCTTAATTAATATGTGTTCAGCACTGTTATAACTCCTGTTGTGATTTGTTTAGAACTTTCGGGAAACTATTTGAGCCACAAGTTAATGATTCTAAAGCTTAGTGAAAGTCAGCTTCACACTGGTAATTTAAAATATTGTGGTTTATTATGACTATGACAGTCCCAGGGCAATTTAAATAAAATGACCCTCTTCTTGAAAGCATAGAATTGGCATTAGCATGATTCAAACTGAAATGGGTTTCTGTTTATCACTGTGAAACATGTCTGAAGTATTTAAGTTGAAAAGTTTTAAAATACTGCTAGTTCCAGTGGTCATATAAGAGTGCAAATGGTAGTAAGCATATGTTTAATTGATGTCCTTGACTCCCAGATGTTTGAGAACACCTTTTAGCTATGGTCTGTTGTCCTGGGGCCTGTACTTTGAAGCGAGTTCAGGATATGTTTCTGCTGTCTGGCTTAACTTACCCTAACATTGGCAATCTCACTAATCGGTCACACAAAGGTCATCAACCCAATTAGCCAACTGCTAATGCAAACAATTGCTATGAGCACGTTCACATAAAAGGGGTGGCAGTGGCAGCATACAGTTAGGTCCATAATTATTTTGGACAAAGACACAATTTTTGTAGGTTTGCCTATGTGCACCACCACAGTGGATTTTACACCAAACAGTCAATATGTGATTGAACTTTCAGCTTTAATTCAACAGGTTTTACAAAAATTTTGCATTAACTCTTTATAATTACAATTATTTATTTTTATACATAGTTTTTATTTTATACGTTTTTATACATAGTCCTCCAATTTAAGTTGAAAAGTTAATTGGACAATTAACAAGCAGTTTCATGGCCAAGTGAGGCCTGTTCCTTCGTTATTTCATGACAAATGAAGCAGTCATAATATTTGAAGCTGATTCAGATTGTTGAATTTGTATTTTTATAGCTTTTCACTGTACTTTTTAAATATCAGGCCTAATGAGATGTGCAAGTAAGGGAGGCCATCGTCACCAAAAGGCCTGAAAGACCACCAGTGACAACTTAAGTTGTTTTTCTTAACCATGGAAAGACAACTTCATAAAATCTAAAGTCAACAACATTCTCGAGGAGGTAGACATACAATCAATTCTACAATCAAGAGACACCTCCATGAATGGAAATACAGAGGGTTTGCCACAAGGTGCAAACCACTGGTTACACTCAAGAGCAAGAAAGCCAGACTATACCAGGCTTTACCAAAAGATATCTGAGAAACATCTGAAAGAGTTCTGATCTTTTCAGTTCTGGAAAGAATTCTTTGGACAGATGAAACCAAGATTACCAGAATGTACCAGAATGATGGGAAGAGAAAATTATGGAGAAGGACAGAAACAGCTTATAATTCGAAGCATACCACATCATCTGTCAAACAAGTTGGAGGCAGTGTTACAGGCATGGGCACGTATGGCTGCCAGTGTGTTTATTGATGATGTGACTGCTGATAGAAGTAGTAGAATGAATTCCAGATTTTACAATAACTTTGTTGCCCACAGGTGGCTGTTTGATTGTGATGAATACCTGCAGCCTCACATGGCATTCAGAAAAGACACAAGTGTCATGTTCATTTACACACGTGGTCCAGTAGCAGTAACTTCTTTAACAAGTGGATCAGACAGCTGTTATACACAGATTTCTGATTTATATGTTGAATTTGTTTGTCATAAAGCAGCCCTTCTCTGGATAATGGATGGATCTTATACTCCACCTGAGCTGTCAAAAATTGACAGGACTTGGAGGCTAAGACAGCCATTCTCTGGATCAATCTGTCCCCATCAGGCCTTCGCCCTTATATAAGAACATATCGATTATCCTTCAGCTGCCTCTTCTTGATCTGAATTCTTATGCTGTTTCCAGAAGGAAACACATGCGTAAAACCTACCGTTACACTGCATTATTTTTATAGGTTGGTTAATCACTACTTCCTCATCTGTGCTCACTTTCGACCCTCTAATTTGCACTGCTTTTGGAAGATTGTGCTAAATATTATTAAAACAACTGGCTGTATCTGTGTTCATACATTTGTTCAATGGTAGTCAATCACCCACAGAAGTCTGTGTCTGGAGTTGTTTTGAGTTCTTTGCATAATTAGTGCCAAAGGAAAACAGCTATATATGTAACACAAGCATTTGTAGCTATTTATTATTATTAATGTTAATTTTTATTGATAGATTGATGCTGAACATGTTTGTTGTTTGTTGTCAAAATTGTGAAATGCCTTAAGCCTTTATGCCAGACATCTCAGTGACCCAGCAGTTCATTACATCTGAAAGAATAACTCTAAAAATACAAGTTCACTGGGTCATAGCCAGTCACAAAGCAAAGTACTCTAAAATTATGATCAACACAGATCATCGAAAATCATGATTTAAGCTGAATTTTTTACTTACTCAGTTAAGTCCTCCTCATCAGAGGTGCACTCACTGAAGATATTGCATGGCAATACTACTAGAGTAAATCGCTCTATTCCTTTAACCCCTCCAGCATTATCTCCACACAAAGTTTGGAGGACTTAACACACAAAAAGTGTCAAGAGCATTATCCTGCCATCTGAGTAAAACTGGAGCAAAAGTACAAAAATGTCTTACTAAATTTTTGTGTTTGGATTTCACTGTTAAAAACAATAATTGGTACATATTTAGGAGGTCATAATTTCACAACAATACCCCAACAAAATGATATAAGGGGTAGAAAAGTGACTTTCTTAAAGGCTCCACAGCCACAGATGTCCTGTGAACACGAGTCAAGATGAGGCTGTAATGTGATTATGGCTTCATGTGAATTGAAATGTATCACCTCATCTCGTTTTATAATGGTTAAATATAGATGCAATGTGCTGAGGCTGTGTGTTTGTATGTGTGTGTGGTCCTCCAGGTTTCCTCTGCATCCATCAATGTGGCAGCACCGGACAAACCAATCTCCTCTCTGTCTCTTCTCATTGCATCACACCCATCCAGTCAGCAGCTTCATCAGCTGGCCGGCTTTCATGAAGGCACCCGGAGGATGGATTGTCTGGTGCCGAGATAGACTAACTGAGATTTACACTGTTCCCATGTGACCTGAAGACTCTGTCTATTGTGTGAGTTTTTCCTGAAGGTGGTTACTTTAGGTGAGCAAACTCTGGTAAAAGTAATGATGCTGGGTGGACTGACTGAAGACCAAACAGGGTCAAACGTCATCTGCTAGGACTCAGTGGACAGCCAGAGAGATCAACAAGGGCATTTAGATCAGACACCAGGTGCCACCTTTAAAATAAAGACAGGGTTTACCTTCTCCTCCTATATTAAGCCAGAAAAAAAAAGTTATTTCCAGTTGCACAAGTCTTGTTATATTTGGAGGTACAGCTCTGTTCTGGGACCTTCCTGCCTTTCAGTGGGCATATCAGGAAATTATGAGGCAGGAAGAGCAGTTGCAAACACCCCTCTGGGTGGAACTGAATATCAATTACAGATATGACATTTAAAAGTCAGACATAGCATAAAAATGAGGTGGGAGTGGGTTGCAAAGCAGCTTGCAGAGGAAGCTGTAAAGTTAGGCAGGTTAAAATCAGCTTCAATAGGATGCCTTCTATGAAACTTGCCCATGGACACATCTAAGGGTATGACATTAGAATTCTGTCCTAAATAAGAGGACAGAATAAGGATAATCACATACCTGTTGTGAATTCTGATTTATACAGACTATGATCACTTTTAAAGGAATGACACACACACACAACCTCCTTGACTGACAACTTCAGCTAACTGTTTTTCATTAAGCACAAGAGGGACAAAACAACCACAGAAATACATCTAATAATCACAAAGAGAAAGACAATGACCATAAAGACAGACAAAGACTAGCTAGAGAGACAAAAACAAGCACAAAAAGAAAACTTTTAAAATCTGATTAAAAACAATCACAAAGGGACAAGAGAACAATAAAAAGGGACAAAGATGACAAACAACAAAACAGCAAACAACACAACAAAAATATGGCATGCGTCCCACAAAGAAGGACAAGATGACCCCACATACAGAGTACAACCACCAAGTGAAGCAAAATGTCTCAAAAGACAGAAT
Organism: Paratilapia polleni; assembly: GCA_015106735.1. Classification (NCBI taxonomy): domain Eukaryota; kingdom Metazoa; phylum Chordata; class Actinopteri; order Cichliformes; family Cichlidae; genus Paratilapia; species Paratilapia polleni. The sequence continues at coordinate 14,031 of VUQI01028470.1, read as the reverse complement.
TACCCAGTAATTCTCTGTGCTGCAATTTTCATGCTCTGTGTTCTTTTTTAATTGTAGTTTTATGTAATTGAATTACATTTGTCTTCCTGTCTGTGTTGATCTCAAAATCCTGACAGAAGGGGAACCAACCTGAATCCCCAAACTGCAGGTCTACATACAGGAGGGAGGAGCGCACCGCAGTTCCTCTTAACCAGAAAACCCTTCTCTTCGTAGGTCCATGGAGAGTCTCTTCAGAGAAGCACAAATCAAAAGTCTTTTGCATGTCTTTATATTCGTATAAAATATGTCACAGAATAATATCTCCATGTACAGCAGCCTGCCTTAAAACGACATTTACATTTTCCACTACGACTGTGGTCACATAATGATTTAGTTATTGAGAAGCAGGTGTTGGAAGCAGATGATCCTGAGGAAGAATCTGTTGCATTATCCATGTGGCTGACTGATACAAACACAGATCCATCAAGGCCTCACCATGGAGCCGCTGCAACTAAATGTCAGGCTTTGAAGTTGGGTGTGATTTCTTTTTTTATCTTGTATTCAGCACACGACGGCCTCACTGCGGTGTGATTTAGGGCTCAGGAATCCATGCTGCTGTGGCACAGCTCAAATTAAAGCCGCTCTTGTTCATGGACACAAAACGACCCCTGGCCCTGCATCCTGCAATTACAAGGCTTTATTAAAATGTCCCTGTCGGGGGTGCTGGAGGGTGGGCTGGAATCTGTTGTCAGCGTTATCACCTGTTATCTAATTCCTGACAGCACATGCACATGAAGCGTGACATCTTCGATTGGTGAACCAGAGTTGGTTTTGTTTTGTGTGTTCATGCAAATCAATTTTGGTGTGTAGAGACATAATAAAGCTAAATGTCATTAGATACAGATTTAGATGTGCTGTTTGGGTGTAGTAAACAAAACATTTAGTGTTTCCTGGACACACGGGAACATTTTGAGTCAGAAGCAGGGATAGATGCACATGTAACCAATGCAAAATGTGACTAAAAACTAAATACAATGTATTGCAAATAATTTAAATACTATATTTAATTGAAAACATTTCCAATGTGTATCTTTTTTTAAATCTTTTTTTTTTTTAATAAATGCTCATTTTGAAGTTGAAAGCAGCAATACTTTTCCAAAAAGAAAAGGGGCAATAAAATACTAGAAAAGCTGTAATGTAAAAAAGAAACATTCCAACTAATTATGTTAAGTAGCACCAGGTCAGTAACATACTTGACTATAAGGTATTGCTGGTTGAGTGCGTCCAGCTGACGAGCAATGGGAGCAAGAACTCCAAAATTAAAAGCCAAATACCTACACTATGAAAGAATATCTGAACAGTTGTATATAGCTGAAGATTTCTTTTTCAGAAAATTCTTTGGAATCTGTTCACAGATTTTGTACCCTGTAAACCAATGGAAAATAATGATTATTTTCATTATGAATGAAAATGTTTAAATATTTGATTAAAGGATTTTTTTGTTTGGTATAACAGGTTTCAAAAAACGTCTGAGCTGAAGCAGATGGTCTTAAATGTCTTTTTGACCAAAACTTCCCCAAGTATTTGAATAACAACATGCCAAAAAAGCAAAGAATCTTTAATTCTTAATACTGACATATGCAAATATTTACCTTTTTTAAATTTTCACAATTTACAATTCAGTAACATTTTTATTTATATACCATCAGTTCACAACAGGTGAACTGATGGTATATAACCGATGGAAAGTGAAGGGGGAAAAAAGAAAGCATAGAGACCATGAACAACAAACAGAATAAAGCACAAACTACAGGAAAGTGTAGATAAAGTTAACCTGCAATAGTGGTATATAAAGCCAGCAGCCTGAGTAGGGATGGTCCTGGGATATGATGATGAGATATGATGCAAACTTTGTATGTGAGGAGATGCATTTTAAATTCAGTTCTGCATTTAGTATAATCAGGGAGCTTTCAGGACAAACTCTTAAGGAATAGTCCACTCCAGAAGTAATAAATGCTAGAGGTAGTTATGAATGAATAGTCATTAAGTGATAAAAAGTTTTTAATAGTTTATGCAGTTACATTTTGTCTTAGAATGCATACATACATTAGCTGTTTTTTCAGATGCCTGGTAGGAATGCGCTACTGCTGCCTGAGGGTGGTGGTAATGAACCTACAAACTGTTTGCCAGCCACCATTAAACAATAAAAATAGAAGAATGTGCTACTACCTATAACAAAACATGGATGTAGTTTCCAGTTTGGAAAAATGAAGCCAATGTGGAAGTGCCTGAAAACCTGCATTCTATCTGAAGGCCACCAAATGGCGATAGCTTCCTTGTTACATCTGTTTATTTGCAACCACGATGGCGCAAACGCTCATCTCGAGGCTTCACAATGGGGATTCAGAAACCAATGGGTGACGTCACGGTAGCTACGTCCATCTTTTATACTGCCTGAGGTAGTGACCAAGAATCCAGGGCAGTAAAGCATGTGTGGCACCGTGAGATTAAATGCTACTGTGACAAAGAACTCCCTTTTAACAGGAAGGGACCTCTGGCACTGTGAGATTAAATGCTACTGGCAGGAGAAAAGTATAAACCCAAAGACTACTTCCTCAAAAAATAAATGTAAATGAGGTGCAGTCCAAACTTTGCCAGGTAAAGCTAGCATGTCGCAATTCTGCCACAACCATGCACAACATTTGAGAGTGGATTCAGGTGAGGGGGAGTGCAATCTTTGAAGTAGTCCCAGGTTTTCCCAGTGAAAATCGAATTATTTTTGCATGAAACGCCCTTCCCAAAGGCATGGACTAGTTTTTTAGCATCACTCTGAGACAGGATGTTCCTAATTCCAGAAATACTGTGCAGATGAAAGAAAGCAGTCCTGTTCTTTAATGTGCATGTAAAATGACTCCACAGTAGGTTTCTCACAGTAGTACTGGAGGTCAAGGTACTCTGGTCATCCAGAGTAATTTCTATTTTAAATTCTCATGTACAAAGCAAGTTAATCTATTTATTACTTGTTGGGTTTTTTTTTTTCCTTCTCTAGCAATCCGACACGTTTCCCTCACCATGCAGGTTTAGGTATTTTACTATGTTGAGAGTGTGTAGCAGCATGGTTAGATACAGTATGTTTAGATATAGCATTCATCCACATACAAAACAGTCTGCATGCAGGTAGAAAAGCACTCATCTGTGGCAACGTATTATTCCATTTCCAGCAGCTAATGGGAGGCTCAGCCACCCACCCACCAGATTATCAGCACAGAACAAGTTGCACTGAAATCACTATGTAAATGATTGGGTTACAAACCACAGCAGGGGCATGTTATTTGCATGAATGAACCAGTGTAATGCATTGCTTCATTAAATAAACACATAAAGAGAGAGCGTGATGTCAGCTCACTGATGGGTAGCATGAGTCAATGGGAGCAAAAATAAAAATAACCTGACAGTGTCTCAGTGTTTACCGTGACATGATGGGAATTATCCTGCAGACACTGAAATGCAGCAGAGAGACGGCCGTTTTTCCTGCAGACAGATTTATGACTTCGAATGGAGCGGTTAGAGCTCGAGCATTACAGCAAACAGCCTGCATGAGCCTTCTTATGTCTCAATAAAAAAATAATAATAAAGGCATGAAGGAGGCAAAGCAAAGAGACAAAAAGTCAAGGAATGAGTAACTGCATCTATTTCTAAACATTTTTTGGTAAATGTTACATGGCAATCTTCTGTCACATTATTTGCATATTGAAATGTTTCAGAGGAGCAGCAAATTGCAAATGACCACAAAGAGGCAAATGATGCAGGTCTTACTGGTGATGCAAATCTAAATATGGGCAACATAATACATTTAACCTCTGCGGGTTTGACTGCTGCACATTTGAAAAGCCTCATTTAAACCATTATATGAGGCTTTTCTAATGAGCCTTCAAATTCAGATTCAGTAAACATAATCATTTATTACACAAAAAAGTTACCCTGATGGGATTTAACTTGACTTTAAAAGCGTAACTCATAACTGTAAACCCATCTGCTACGTGTTAGCTGCACATTGGGCCATATTATATGCAGTACTTTCAGTCACATGAGGTGATTAGATTCTTACCCATCACACAATACCATCAGGAGGGGCATCTGATGGCTGCCAAATTCATTCTGCAGTGTAACAGCAAGCCCAAACATCAAGTCAAAGTAAAAAAGAGCCAGCTTCCACTACATGCACAAATAGTCCTGCAACAATATTTTGGCCTCCACAGGGCTAAATCATGCTCATACTGGATGACTGGCATTGGCCATTTGCAGTTTGCTGTCCAGTAATTGGCTCATTCACACCTCATTCACTCTTACTCATGTGATCACACACGCCAATATTGTTTGCTGCCACAGCTCGTTTCACTGTCCCAGCTTCCTCTTTGTGTGATATTTGGTGTTGCTGATTAAAGTTAAGATTGGAACCTCCAGAAATGTGTTTCTTAAGGAAGGGAGCAAAAATCTTGATTACTGCTCTTACTTACTCCTCTCAGACTGCTGCTTTCCCCCAGTCTAACTGTAGCAATCTGCTAAAAAGGGTCATCTCCTTTGTACATCTGACATCCATCTGTCCATCTGACATCTGACACAAGTGAATTTTACTTATATACATCATGGTTGTCTGCCACTCTCTCCCTCTCTATTTCATCTCCCAAAGGACAGAAAAGATTGACTTAGCCACCAGAGGGGTACACTACGAAGCAAATTTAACATAGCCAGGCTTTCTTTGCGTTAGCTGGCTTGACAAATTCTAAAATCCCAGTCGGAGATAGCAGATATCACTATGGTGGTTATCAACTTTCTTTGTTAACTCAGGATTTCTGCTTCAGGCTCTGTGCGTGCTCACATAAAAAAAAGGGGGCATTTGATGCGTCATTTGACACACAGAATGCATCAATTGAGCACTGCCTACTCCAGTCAGAGACATTATCAGAGGAATGGGTGATAGAGATCTATACAAATATAACGGCAAAATGCAACACTGGTGCTGCAAATAGTACAAGAGAGTAATGCTGCAGAAAATCATTAATTTGGTGATTTGATCATCACAAGTGCACAGAGCAGTAACATAAATAATATATTCACATTACCACTCAGTGCACTCTTGGTGCTGCTGTTTATTTCTAATGTGACAGCTGCACATTAGAGCTCTGAAACTTTAAACTGCATACACTTAAACATTAAAAGGTTACTCAGCGCGTTCATCTCTGAGTGTGTCATTGTTCCATCGGCCATAGCGCTTCTCTTCTTGTGTGCCAGCCATTCAAGTCTGCCTTAAGCCTTGGTTATGGTCACCACATTGGTTTTTGAGTGCATCAATTGTGATGTCATCACAATACCTGTAACCATGGCACTGTAAGCATTTATACTGGCATTTTAGGTGTGCCAGATTTGCTCTCCTGAACAATGGTGTTACCACTCTGAAAAAATACAGACATCAACACTGGCTGGGAATGGAAAAAGTCAAACAGGAAGAAAAGAGGGTTTTCTTTTTTCAAAGTTTTCCCCAGAAAGTCATCTTTTCACGCTGTTGCAGCATTTCCCTCTTTGTAGTCTGGAAATCTCTGAGCTTCTGCACTGATATATGATTGAAATGGCAGTAAAGACCCACACGACTGTACATCCGTGTCTCCATCCTGGCCACGCTGCAAGGGCGACAATGGTGAGCATAAATGGACCATTAACCTACCAGTACTTGACTTCATTATTACTCAAATTTGCTCCAAGGAACAACTAGTACAACATATGACACTCTGTTTTTACCATTTACGTAGATGAGGAAAAAAAGTTGCCCCAAAATACTTACTTTCTTACTTAACAGGAAATGAAATAAACAGGTTTGCAGGACACACATGCAACAGATACCACACAGGAAAGCACCATAGTAGTTTTACAGTAAGGACAAAGTATAGAAAGGCATTATTTGATTTTTTTCCCCCATTTACAGCACTGTGTATGATGTTAAGTAATAAAAACTACAAAAAATATTGACATTGTTTGTGAAAGCATCCCAAATCTACCTTTACTGTCTTTAGTAAGTTGGTGTAATAAGTGTCAGTGAGAGGACCCAAATGCTTGATCTTGAAGACTGGGTTGAAAAATGAAAGAAATTTTATTACTAGCTGGACGTAAACAAAAAGTGCTGCATCAAAAAAGAGAATCCAGTAATCCAACATGGAAGAAATAAAGAAAGCTCAAGAAACTGAAAAAGGCAAAAGGAGAAATACAAAAAGATACAGGAAAAAACAGGCAGGAAGACGTGGGAGAACACCCAAACAACTGGACAGAGAGAAAGATAGGATTATAAAAACACAGAGAACTGGAAATGATTACATGATGAAACATAACTGGGAGCAGAGGACAGGTGAGAACAATCAAGGACAGGTGAAGACTATTAGGGCGGGGCAGACGGTCCCAAAGAAGGAAGTAAAACTAATGCAAAATGAAGAAAACTAACCTTCAAAGTAAAATGGGAAATAAACAAAACACAACTGACAGTAAAGATAGGACTCACACTGAACATGGTAACAGAGAGGGTATGAGCACGTAGACAATTCAATTCAATTTTATTTATATTGCGCCAAATCACAACAACAGTCACCTCAACAGCGCTTTATATTTTAGGGTAAAGAACCTACAATATTAGACAGAAAACCCCAACAGTCAGACAACCCCCTGTGAGCAAGCGCTTGGCAACAGTGGGAAGGAAAAACTCCCTTTTAACAGGAAGAAACCTCCGGCAGAACCAGGCTCAGGGAGGGGCAGCCATCTGCCTTGACCGGTTGGGGGTGAGTTCAGTCTTGAACT
>VUQI01028469.1:10940-32685 GCA_015106735.1 Paratilapia polleni | reverse complement strand
AAATCCTTCTCCTCGCATACAAAGTCTTGAAAAATCAGGCCCCATCATATCTTAAAGACCTCATAGTACCATACTATTCCAATAGAGCACTTGGCTCTCAGACTGCAGGCTTACTTGTGGTTCCTAGGGTATTTAAAAGTAGAATGGGAGGAAGAGCCTTCAGCTTTCAGGCCCCTCTCCTGTGGAACCAGCTCCCAGTTTGGATTCGGGAGACAGACCCCCTCTATACTTTTAAGATTAGGCTTAAAACTTTTCTTTTTGATAGAGCTTATAGTTAGGGCTGGATCAGGTGACCCTGAACCATCCCTTAGTTAAGCTGCAATAGGCCTAGGCTGCTGGGGGCTTCCCATGATGCACTGAGCACTTCCTCTTCTTCACTTCCTTTCACTCTCCATGTGTTTATACACCACTTGCATTTAATCATTAGTTATTATTAAACTCTGTCTCTCTCCCATAGTGTGTCTTTTGTCCTGTCTCCCTCTGCTCTCTATTGAATTGAATTGAATTGGTTCATCCCTTGAGTTAGGTGCCTTTTTTATGCTTGAATGATTTATAGGTCAGCGTTAAATGGCTTAACAAACAAAAAAACATTTCTCTGAAAATGGTCAGGTACAAGGACTGGACTGAAAATGAGTGAAAAAGCAGCCAATGTCCAAAAAAAAAACTTTGAAAGACCTTCAGAAAGCCTGTAGAACTATTTCTCAAGATCACTTAAAAAATTATAAGAAAGTCTGACTCCTTGGAAGCAAAATATAAAGAAATGAGGGCTGGCTCAAGAATTTTGCACAGCACTACACATATGTGTAATTGAGCCATTCAAATACAGAAATATTGATTACAGGGCTGCTTGTTTTATGTAACAAAAACACAGCTTATCCATAAAAACTGTATGTGATGCAAACAAGAAAAATCCATGACAGCACATAATTTCTTCCTAATTCACCGATGACTGGTGGCTACATTTCCTTCAGTGTTGCTCTAATATACCACTGATAAGCCAAAACACCATGTGCCTAATGTTGTCTAGATTGCCCTTGTGCTGCCAAAACACCACTGACCTTTCAGGGCATAGCCATGGGAACTCTGGGAGTGTCCTGTGGTGTCTGGCACCAGGTTGTTGACAGAAGATCTTTTGGGTCCTGTGGGTTGCAGGATAGCGTCTCTGTGGATCGGGCTTGTTCAATCGGATTGGGATCTGGGGAGTTCAGAAACTGCGTCAAAGCCTTGGGTCTTTGTTGCATACCAGAGCAGTTGTGTGGTTGGGGGCATTATCCCACTTAGTGAGGCCACTGCCAAGATTGCAGAGATGTTACCATGGCATATATACTTGGTCTACAACAACATTTATGTGGGTGGTCAAAGTGACACCCATATGAATGCCAGGACCCATGGTTTCCAGCATCTCCTTGTATTGTAACAAGAAGATCAGCTTTATCCAGTTCACCTTTCAGTGGTATTGCAATCAGAGCTAATCACTGGTCAATCAATATTGCATCTAAAATTCTTTGAATCAGGTACTAACTGGAAATTTCCACTGTCAGAATATCAGTATCAGGAAATTAAATAACTGCCGGAGGATAAATGTAGGAATTTCTTGGACGCTAACTCTGCATAAATGGGCTCTAGAGATTCCTGATGTTTCCTGCAGCTGTCAGACCACTGTGCCTGCAGTGTGTTGATGAGAGGATGGTTGTTTACTACATCAATGCTATCCCATTAATTCGGGCTCCCTAATTAATGCACTGAAATCGGTTTCAAAGGTGTTGTAGAAAAAACAAAGTTCGAGTTAGGCATGTTGATAATTCTCTAATGACGACAATGATGATGATGTTGCTCATCCCATCAACTAGATCCTCTCTGCACATTTCCTCTCCCCTTGGGAGTATAAGGACTCCATCATATCCCATCTTAGTAGTTAAATGAAGGAGCGGTTCCTACTGTATACATATATAATGTCCCTTGAGGTGTGTGGTACTAAGAGAACTGGCTTACACATCAGCCTAACATGTAGTCCCAATATTTGATTCATCAGGTTTATAATGTACATGTATTGTAGACAGTGAAGCAGCCCCACTTTGTACTGTTGTGTATCAGTGTTTTTTTGCCCACTGTTATGGAGGAATTACATAGAAGAATCACATTTTCATTCTTGTTTTAGACAACAGATTGTGCAGCAAATTAATCGGCTAAAAAGCCACATGGCAGTTTGGGTTGTTCCATCATTGTAGCATGAGCAGAGAGGTGAAAAGTTCAATACAAAAAGTAGTTTTCCACTTTGGCAATGATTAATTTGATCAGTTCTCAGAGGTCGGTAGACTTGAAATAATCTGTATTATTTGGCAAAAACCATAAAAAGCAATGATAATTTTGTATAGAAACTTGTATAGTAGGGTTTTATTTTTTGTTTTTCTTGTTTAACAAATAAATTAACCAGCAGCCAATCTTTTGATAGTTTGATAATATAAGAACTGACCACTGTTGTTGTATTTTGCAAATTTTCCAGCTGTTTGAATATTTTTTATTAATAGTACCCAGCAACAGGAATCTGGATTCATGTTGTCATGTTGATGCTGAAGCAGGCCTACCTAAGTCCCAGTGAGAGAGTTTATCACACATGGAAGAGCTGCACTCCATCTGGAAATTTCCATAATAATAGAAAACCTGTGCATGCACTACCATACTCATTCACTCAAACTGTGCATGTGAATATAAATCTGGAAAAAAAAAGTGCACACACACCACAGGATTTGGGGAAAAGGTGTGTACACAATTACTGACAATCTGCTGTCTGACATTTTCACATTTATCTTTCACTTGTCTGAAAAAAGTCATGCTATTTTTAAAATTCATTTAAAAAGACCAACACATAGCCAGTTGTTGTGTGTGAAGTTCACACACGTTGTGGCCTTGTCTTGTGTTCACATCCTTTCTATGTCATAATCATACTCTTGCTGCCAATCTGGAGCAGACACACCCACTCCCTCAACTTTCTAACCGCACAAGCACACACACACACTGCTAATCTCTTTTTCCAGAGATTACACTGGTAAATGAACACTTGACCTGCTCTCTAGTCATATGATCCACCCAGTCTGTTTTTATCTTTTGCAGCCATCTTCTGGTTTCCCTCCACCACCTTTAACATTGCAAGTTATATTTACATTTAACCCATTAACCTCACACACTTTATGTGTATGAGCTTGAATTCTTAACATTTCAAGCTAAATTCAACAAGGATAGCGTAAACTGTTAATTGTTTATCTGGTAGTGGAAAATTACAAGGTAAATTATGGACGTTTATGACAAATTTGCAAATTAATTTTGCACTCACATTAGTGCAGAAATCATTGAGTTAAGGCAAAACTAAGAGTTGAAGTTCATCAATATTCAAGAATTTCCACATAATTTTCACTTTTAATCCTCTAGCTATCAGAAATGCAGTGTAATTTCTTTTAAATTACAAATATGTGCCAGAATATGAACATCTTTGGATCCACAGGCTTTAATAATGTTAAGCAAAACAACTCTCACCCATGAAGATATCCAATTTTCTCTCACTACAATATTAATCTTACTTTGTAACACCCAGATTGTAAAATGAACATTGTGCATGATAATTAGGAATATTACCTATGTTTTCTGCTTCAGATGTTCACAAAGGTCAATATGTATTTGTTTACTGTCTTTTATTTCACATATTATTTAAAATACAATCCAGTTCTTTTTCTCTTATGTCTGTGTTCAGTTAAGTTATGCTGCTTGGGGGTTTGTTTGTCTTTAATCTCCAACAAACACAAGTGGGTGGTTATTTAATGGATACTTTGTGCTTACATCAAGATATAATGATTCAGTGGAAACAAATAAAGTGAAGTCAAATCACGCAATCCCAGCATTTACATGATAAAATATGTAAGCCTTCTGCAGTCCACTGCAATTTTAGATTTTGAGATGGTGTGTGTTTTATTTATATTTATTCCCTAATAAATCAGATTGGATTTGCTGACCTGGCTGAAATGGCCTAATGTTCAAAATGTCACTATATGCAGATGATATTGCTCAATAACCTTTTAATATGTATTTCACAAATAGAAAATGCACAAAATCACAGATCTTTTGCCAACATAAGTAACTTGTCCATTGTGGGACTATTGACCATTATACACAGCCTACAATAATATAAGAAACACAGATGTTAAGCAATCCTTAAAAAGGCTTCCTCTTGTCCAACAATCCTGCTTTAACCATGATGGTTTATTTTTGGGATAACTCTAATAACAAGGATAAATTGGCTTTCAAGGGTTCAAACTGTATATTTATTGCTATGGGCACCTAAAGCCCAGGGGCCTAAAACCTTATTAAGATGAATGATTGATATGCCAGGAGCATGAAGTGTGTTGGAGGGGTGGGACACATTTAACCCAGTGTTGCTTTGATTCAAAGCTGAGAGGTGCTGTTAATTATCAGAGTGTCTCTGATGGCCACAGATGAAACCGACACACTATCTATCCTATCCTACCTATTAAGTACTGTGTGAGTGTTTCTGTGGAGATCCTTATTTGCTATATGAAAGCCCACCTGCCTTTATCAAAGGTTCAAGGTTATTAATTCAATAGGAAAAGATCTTCAAACAGCAAATGCATGTTGAGTTGTACTGTGAGCACACAATACAAAGTAATCCAATAATTTTACATTTATTTTATTTTATTTATATTATTTTAATTTTGCAAGGAAGGCTTTTATTTTAGACTTCATTCTTCAAGTGATATACACTCACTGGTCACTTTATTAGGTACACCTTGATAGTACTGCGTTGGACCCCCTTTTACCTTCAGAACTGCCTTAATTCTTCAAGTCATAGATTTAACAACATGCTGGAAACATTCCTCAGGCATTTTGGTCCGTGTTGACATGACAGCATCACACAGCTGCTGCAGATTTGTCAGCTGCACATCCATGATGCGAATATCCTGTTCAACCACATCCCAAAGATGCTCCACTGGATTGAGATTCTGACCCTACCATCTGAATGTTGCAGCAGAAATCAAGGCTCATCAGACCAGGCAACATTTTTCCAATCTTCTATTGTCCAATTTTCGTGAACCTGTGTGGAGCCTCAGTTTCCTGTTTTTAGCTGACAGGAGTAGCACCCGATGTGGTCTTCTGCTGCTGTAGCCCATTCGCTTCAAGGTTTGAGGTGTTGTGAATTCAAAGATGCTCTTCTGCATACCTTGGTTGTAACGAGTCGTTATTTGAGTTACTGTTGCCCTCCAATTATCTTGAAGCAGTCTGGCCATTCTCCTCTGACCTCTGGCATCAAGAAGGCATTTTCATTCAGTTAACTGCCACTCACTGAATATTTCCTCTTTTTATTCTGTAAAAGACTATTCTGTAAACCCTAGAGATGTTTGTGTGGGAAAATCCCAGTTTATAAGTAATAGATAAACCCATCTGGCACCAACAGCCATGCCATGTTCAGTCAGTTAAATCACCTTTTTTCTCCATTTTGATGCTCGGTTTGAACTTCAGCAGGTCACCTTGACCATGACTGCATGCCTAAATGCATTGAGTTACTGCCATGTGATTGGCTGATTAGATATTCTCATTAACAAGCAGTTGAACAGAGGTGTACCTAACAAAGTGGCTGATGAGTGTATTTCAACATTTTTGGGAAATATTATATGTATTGGTTTTATTAGTAGTAACTAACTGTTTACCTGGCAATGACGAGTCTGATAAATGAAAAGTAAGATGTAATTTCAGTCCTGTGGGTTTATTTTATTAGTTCAGATTTTTTTATGTAAATATTAAATTGTCAGTATTTTAAGGTCATGTCCAACCTGATTAAAAGTGATATTTATCACTTTTTGTCAATTTTTTCCACCTGCAGTATCTTAATGGCCCATCAGGGGCCACAGCGCACACTTTGGGAATCAACGCCCTGTACCAAACCAAGCTCGGAAAAATTGGTTAATTTTTCCAATGGTCAGTTTTTAAAATGTGCTTAGTGACTATGTGCTGTTGAAATAAATTCAGTGTTAGCAATGTTCTCAGCAATTAGTGTTATAGCAGTTTCACTTCTTGCATTTCTGGGGATAGTCTGATGACATCACACCATACGGAGAGAGGCTGGCTGAAGTAATGCAGTGCAACGTAATGTAATCCCAGCAATGAGGGTTGAGGACCTGTGTGACAGTTTTGGAATCCTGCTTGTACTGTGAATGTGTGTCTGTGTTTATGTGTGTGTCTGCTGAATCAGAAATGTGTAGAGATGGGGAGGTGATTACAGTCATGACACTGGGGGTTGGATTATGCAGGATTACATGCAGGCACACTCTGACACACACACACAGTTTTCCTGATGACACAAGAGTTTAAATGCAGGGCTAATACTGTCATACAAAGGGGTCAGAGAGGGAGACAGACCACGAGAGTGAAATAAGGGATGGATATGTACTGAGGGATCATGAGGCATTATGTCAAAAGCATCACAAAAGTAAAGCAGCTTGTATGTTTGACTGCTGCTCTCTTCCCTTTCCTTTTCTCTTTCTCTGCCACCCTCCTTCTACTCCTTTCCAGGCAGTAGGCTGCCAACATGGCCCTTCCCAGGGGACATCCTCCTCCTTCCCCATGGCCCCCTCTTTTCCTCCTTCTCCTCTTCCTTCTCCTCCTTATCTCCTCCCCGCTCCCTCTGCAGGCCCGGCCGCTCCTCCTGCACCCGTCCATCAATGTGGCGGTGGTGTTCAGCGGCTCCAGCTACCAGAATGAGGTCAGAGGTCGTCTCAGTGGGGAGAACTTTGTCGACCTGCCTGTAGTGGTCAGCCCTGTAACGGTGCTGGTCAATGACACCAACCCCCGTGACTTGTTGACACGTCTCTGTGATACCATGGCAACGGAAAAGCTGCATGGTGTGGTGTTTGAGGATGATGTGGGCTCGGGTACTGGAGCTCAGGTAAAAATTATTTATGCATTTTTGTGTTTTCTGATGTGACATCTTCTCCAGAGTCATGGTGTTCAGTCACCCAGATCCATTTCCTAAAGCTGCATGAGACAAAATTTATGTAAAAAAAAAAAAAGCATCTGCCCTGTCCTAAATCACAAAGGGGAGCAAATTGCGATGCCAAGCGTATACCACATGCTTACTTTTACTTACTGTCTTTACTGAAATTAAATTATGGTGTTGGTATGGTTTCCGATCATAAAGGGAAAAGAAGTGACATTAAATCAAAGCAAAATGTAAATTGTTCCCTAACCAGTAATCCTAAGAGAAGGAGTGCTCAAAGTATTTTAAAGGATTTATTAACCTTAAAAGGCATTATTCTCAGTTTGAGTCAAGTTGCAGAAAAAAGCATAGCTGGCTATTATTAAGTATAGAGTTACCAGGAAATAAATGCACAATAAAATATGTAAAGTCTTAATAAAGCAGCAGGTTTAACAGCAGTTAGTTAAATGCACTACATGCTTTTATAATGCTGTTATAGACAACTGTAATAGAACATTTTTTATTAGTGCAATAACCTTACAGAAAGCTATAAAGTCTAATAAACATATAATGTCTAATAATATAAGAATGTCTAGGCACTTATTACCCTTTAACTGAAGCTTTTTTTTAATTACAGTAATTGTTTTACAGAAACAATCACTTAACATCATTTTGCTGAAAAAAGTAAAATGTCTTATGAGTACAGTTCAACCTTTGAAGTACAACACTTGAAACAAATGCTTATTATTCTGAATTTAAGTACAAATAGATTCTTACTTCGCACATCACCTGACATGCTTTTTCATGTAACTGTAAGTTAATAGTATAACACTGAACCTTGCATATGCTCATGTTAGCAAATATCCTTATACTAATAAAACTAAACAGAAACACAGAACCCAGGACCTTCTTGCTGTGAGGCAACCATGCTAACCACCTCACCACTGTGGCACCCTTTTGTGCAACAAATTTTTAAAAAGATGGTTCTCTCTACTCAAGAGATGTAGATTGTCCAAAGGTTTGTGACTTCCAACCAAACTGTGATGAGCTAATTGTTGTACAACTACATGATGATTTTTTTTTTCTATTCATTGACAACTGGTGTTTAAATAAGAACATGATATGATTACTGAGTGCAGGACAGTAATCCTTGCATGGAGACAAATGTGTTAAAGGCATTTCCTTTTTTATGAAATATCTGCAAGACTTTTTTCTTTAAAGGTTTTTGAAGCCTGTTCTCATTCACTTGCTAAAATTGACATTTTGGTTTGAAGAACAAAAGACCAAAAGATGCTCACATTTTACATGTCTGGCAATCAGTCAGTCTCAGAACTAAATATGAACTTTACTTTCTTTTGATCACTACAAACTGGTCAAACTATATAAATGAACATTAGGTATTCTGGTGTAGGATTTTCATCTTCTTTTATTGAAATACTGAATCAGTTTGTTTTCATCTTTCAGGTGGCAGAAGTAGCACAGATTTTGGACTTCCTCTCTACACAGACAGCTCTGCCAATTGTGGGCATCAGCGGTGGGTCTGCAGTCGTCATACCATACAAGGTACTGTCAAAACAATGAGACAATCTTTTCAACACTGTCCCATCAGCAGGATGGAGCCTAAATTGGGCCTTCTCACAAAACTGATGAATGAATTTCACCCAGAGGTGTTAAAATAACATTAGTCACATATGTATAATAAGGTAAAAAAAAATAAATTCTCGGTGTAAGATGAACAACAACCTGTAATGTAAATCTTGTCAGCAGCAGCACTCGCTCTTCACAGCCTCCTGTCTTAGTCAGAACTCTTTTGCATCGGCATCATTCAGCTTAAAACAACTTAAGTAGGTCAGAGCGTTGAAACCTACTTTGGCAAGCAACTCGCTGCATGCAAATGTTTGGATATGAGCAATACAGATGGGTGAATTATCAGCGATGACTGGAGCCTTCGACCCCCATCATCTCGTCTAATCCTTGGTTGGGAAAAGTCTGAGTTGTGGGAAAGGAAACTTTGCGAGGGGAGACAAGTGCTACGGGTGATCTGTGCTTCAATCAATCATGTCTACGCAGTTGAAGAGCAGCAGGTTTTTCCTGCTATGATTTAGCATGTATCTCATTGATGAATAGAAATGGAGAGCAGTGAGCTGTGTAGTTAGATTGTAAAGAAGAGATTGATGACACCAGATGGATTCTTATTCTTTACTTTTTCTCTATATTTTGGTGGGAAAATGGCTCCATATCTTCTTCCTTTCACACTCCGTGCTCCTCTTCCCTTCCTTCCTTTAATTGCTTAACTGCTATCTCCAACACCTTGTATTTATAGAAACAACTCTCAAACACATGCAAATGAACACTGTCACATATGAGAAGCACACACACACAATCCAGTGGGTTCATTCCTACACCTATCCACCATGGGAAGAATCCAAACTGAAAAGTGTAGTTATGTGGCTGCAAATGCCCACCCCAGGCGGCATTTTGTAAACCATAGTAAGTTGTATTTATCAGCTTCCTGGTAATCAAAAGGTATCTGCAGATGTCACGTCATAGATAGGTATTAAACAGGAGGAGTTGTAGCTGCAGGAGGGTGATTGGTTTGCTGTATTTTGATGGCAGAGCGGGAATGGCAGAGTGGGTGAGTAAGAGACAGACAGAAGAGACAGATGCCTCGATGAGGCTTGGCTGACAGGTGCCTGAAGGCAGTGTTTTACTGTCTCACAGATAAGTCTCTTTTGTGAGTGAAATAGTCATTCTTGTTTTCATAATTCTCTCTTTTCTTTTTCCATTTGTTTGTCCACTTCTAACCTTGTTTCATTTCGCCATGCTTTACATATTTCACTTTGGTCTCTCTACACCTTCATCTTTTCCTCCATCACCTTCACTCCTTGCATCTAGTTTTTTTTTGGTTGCATGCTGGCAGAGTCTATTAAGACTGTGGCTAGAAGTGAGCCAGAGGCCTGTGCTCCTTTGTGCTCACTTGGGGCTCTAGGATAGCATTAAACTGTTAATTAGACCCTTCAGGAGGCTGAAGCGCCCTGTAGCGCTTACCATTTATCCCTAAATCCAAACCATTCACTCATCTTTTCCCTTTATTTTTCTGTTCCTTTCCCAGCCCATTGCCTCACAGATCTGCTTTTAATACACATCTCACACAGTTCTGCTGCCTCCAGAATGTTTTTGTCAAATTTCCTCGTCAATCAACAGCCTCTGGTTGGTAATTTGCAGAGCCAATCACAAAACCTCTCTGCTTAACAGTGACAAAACACAAACAAGCAGGTGTGACGTTATCGTATCAAGTGACAGTGCCCCTGAGAAGCCCAAAGCGTTCTCTGTAGAGTAAAGCATTTTCCTGTGGTCTGCATGTTGAAGGCATTATTTTGCCCTCATCCTCATACTCCTCTTCAGTCTCTCTCTCTCTTATACACTCCTTTGTTGTCAGCAAAAAGAAAAAAAGCTTGTCAGAGGTGTCTGGCACAATGGGACAGGTGGGTTGGACGGCGAAAGACATATCTGTGAGTGCATGATTCTCTTAGGGGATAAAAGAGCTCAATAGTGCTTGATTATCAATAGGCCTGATGATGATGATGATGAATATCTTTGATGGTGGGTTTAAAAAGAAGCAGCAGCCGCCTGGGCCGCCTATTTATGGTTCCTGTCTCAGTGATCTCTCTATGGCGAACAACAAGGAAAGAGGGAATGAGACAAAGATGAAAAGATCGAAGGGAGGAGAGGAAGTGTGTCTTTTGTCAGACAGCACATACATCAAGCGAAGGCGAAGGAGAGGAAATGAGAAAGCGTAAGGAAGAGCTGAAAAACAGCATAAAGACTGTTCAATAGGGCCTGCAAGGGAAGGAGGAAAAAAAAATGTTGTGACGTGTCTCTCAGAGGAGTTAGGAATCAGAGATTGAGTGTTTTCTGTTTGCATGTTTGTGTGTTCTTGGCTGGCTGGTTGTCAGTCACTGCAGTGTGCTGAGTGATCATTAGAGGGTGCTGCTTCCAGATGTCGAGTCATGGGAGTAGTGGAGCAGGAGGCAATGGAGAGGAGAGAGAGAGGAGATAAGGACGGGAGGCAGGAGCTCGGTGCCAACGAGGCTGCAGGGGGAACAACAAGAAACTTTAATAACAAAAAAACTTTAATTTACTTGGCATAAAATTCTAACATCTGATATATGAATATTCTAATTATGATAGCTGTGACTGTGATAATAATAATTGTATTCAGTGTGAGGAAAAGATGCATCTTCAGATTTGGTGGGTTTTATGTTTTCAGAAACACTACATGGCCAAAAGTATGTGGACACAACCAAAATATCTGAATATCCAAATGTTATACACATGTTTTGTTAAGGGGGTTTTGTAATTATGAATATACCCCAATACATAATTGTTGTACTGTATACCAGCTGCAAATGTGGACATGCTCCTGTGATGTTTTCAAACACAAGCCAACAAATATGATATAGTTAATCTGACATAAATATTAACCTTCAGTTAATTTGACCGTGGTTGTTGACCGTTGTTGGCCATGCTGTAACCTGTGCACTACAGACATGAATAGGTCAGCATTCTGATGCTATCTCCCATAAACTACAAAGTATAACTTAAGCAAAATTCCATTTCACCATTGCTCTAGAAGTGAGATGCTTTTGTTGGTACCTTTGTTTCTATGTTTCTATTTTTGTTATGTTTTGTTATACTTGACTGAAGCTGTGCCTGTTTTTCTCTTCAGCAGCATCAACAAATGATAAATGATGGATGGTGATGATGGATGATAATGAATAAGATTTATATATACACGCACATATGCACAATAGTAATCTGTTTTTTCCAGGTATAATATTCACATTTCTCAAAACCAGCCTAAGGGCTTATCCATGTTTCTGAAATTACGTTTACTTGTGCAAACAAGTAAACAGGATCATTACTGCAATGGTGATGTCCACATAAAACACTTTGACACTGTTGATAATTTCACTCCAAACCATATGTGTTAATCTACTGAAAGAAACTCATTTTTAACTCATCCACAGCGTCCGTCTGTACGTCCATCCACAATTCACAAGAATACTCCTCCTACAGTATAGGTAAGAATTTAATCAAACTTACACACAGTGATCACCGAAACTGTGCTCAAGGTCAGGGTCACATTTGTCATTTTTAGGGCAATGGCCTGTGAATTGTGATGGGTTGTGAGCCAGATGGGCTACTGTGTCATTGATGTTCTGTTTCTAGGAAGGTTTTCCATAAGATTTGGAAGCCTGGTAGCAGAGGTTTGCTACCATTTAGGGACATGAGTGAGACTGACGTTGGATGATAGGTAAAAGGGTCCTGCTCATAGCCAGCATTTCAGTCCATCACAAATGTGCTGGAAAGGGTTCAGTTTGGGCTCTGAGAGTTGAAAGTTGGAAGCACACTGTTTCCTATAATGGAGTGAAGCTTGCAAGCTGTTCAGGCAGGCAACTTGAGGTGCACTGTGTCATGTGCACATAACATGCCTCACTCTCTGCATGTCATGTACCAAACACACCCTCCCAGTTGGGGAGGAAAATTTCCCATCTCTCCCTCTGACATGTCAGTGCCACTGCCATCCTGCATCACCACATGCTACTGAATTTTAACCCCTCCACCACCCCAGCATCCATTTCTAGGTGCCTGAGGTGATATTTACTTCGCTATCACTGCCCAGTTTTTTATATATAAAACAAATTTGTGTGGAATGATTAGCTTGGACATTATGACAAACACTATCTGTATTCTGCTGCTGTAAAATGTCAATCTTTTGTAACAAGTTGTGTCTTAATAAGGTTCTGGGCAAACAAGTGTAGCCAGAACAGCTGTAATTTACTTAAACATTAATTCTCCAGCTCTCTTGAACCCTACTGGAGTGGTGAAACACTTTTCTTCCCCTATTTGGTGTTTGGAACATGGTAGTAGAGAGTCCAAAATCTCATATGGGTGTCAAATGCGTTCTGGTGAATGCATAGGCTATACATTTGATTCGCATAATTTTCAGACTCATCAAACCATTCAGTGACCCTTTGTGTCCCATGGATGGGGACATTGTCATCCTGGAAGAGACCACTCCCATCAGGATAAGACATTTTTCATCACAGCATAAAGTTAAGGGTGTAGAGAGAATGTGACCCAAATTCAGGACACAGAAACTCCAGATGACCAGAAGCTTTATTGACTAACAGATGTGAGCAAAAGGCGCTGCACAGAACTAGCAGGATAACCTTGAAATACAGATCAAGGAGAGAACTGACTAAACTGAAGAAAGTAAGGAAACAAACAAGGAAATGGCAGTACACAAGCTTGGAAAACAAGGAGGAACATGAAGGTAGAAAAACCAGAAGAACAAAGGAGAACACAGGACTATTTATACACTCTGAGGGCTGAAGGGCAAGTGGACACACGTGAGGAACAAGACACAGGTGAAAGTGATCAGGACATTCAGACAGGGAGGAAGCAAAAGTCAAGGCGAGACACAAGAGAAAACTATCCAAATAAAGCAGGAAATGAACAACAACCATAACTTGTCTTGATACATGCTCAATAATCCAAGTAAGGAAATCCCAGAAAGTTGATTCAGTTCATCAGGACACAACGTTTTCAGTAGGAGAAACATTTCATCATTCATCCAAGTGACTTCTTTTTGCTGGTTTCAGTTGTTATGCATCTATACTGTTTATATGGTTGGGGAAACCTGCAGTCAGCTGAAACTGAAGTAGTCAGATGAGTGATGAAACATATCTCCTACTGAAAACGTTGCATCCAGATGTACTGAAACACCTTTCTGGGAACAACCATAACTGAAACAAGGAGACATGAAGGACATGCTGAACACGAATGAACTAATTCAGAAGAGGAACACGGAAGGACAACGTAATGAAGACATAAACCAAGCACAGGGGGAAAGAAGACATGGACATGACAAGACATGGAAGGAAACTGAACCTTTAAAGTAACCCAGGAAGTAAACAAAAGACAAATACTTATCACAAAGATAAGACTCAGGCAGGGGAACAGGAACAGAAAGATGAGACACAGGAAGGAACCCTTTGCTCTAAGTGGACATATCAGCATACCAGTGACATTATAGTGCTAAGAAAAATTGCTTGTTTCCTAAACTTGGTGATATCTGAAACGCTTTAAAAGCATGCTTATCCATCTCAAAAATACAACTTTCTGAAAAGACATTTTGAAAATAAATAGATTTCAGTTGACATAAATATTATAAAGCATCATTGCTTCTGTAAAATGAGTTGAGTTCACTCTTTAAATAATGGCAGAGGATAGTAAATGATTACTTTAATAGCTGCTGTGAAACATTTTGGGAAAGGAGGAATTAATTAACTACAGATGACAACTCTTATCTGTTATCATGAAGCACTATTAAATCTCTCTGTTTTGCACAGTAAATGTTTGATCACCCACAAACAAGCTTTTGTTCGTTACAGTTACAAACATCAAATAATGAGTGACTGCGCTCGTAGGCGACGAAACAGTCTGGCATAAACCAACCTGACAGCTTTATGTGTATACCAGTAAACAGGGACAAAAGTGCCTTTTAAGTGTGCACATGATGGATTTTTGAAGCAAAGAAACCACTGAGCTTGAGTATTCGAGCATATAAGATCATTTATTACAATTTGAAGCTGTCAGTGGAAGATTATATTTCAAGGGTTACAGTCTGAGAACTGGCTGCTGTTTAAGGTCACACTCGGGTCGTGGTAATGGTCCAAAGTGAAGCTATGAGCCAGACAACTGTTACTGGATCACAGTGTACGTTTCTTTTTTAGGCGTTTGTTTCTGCAGACTGACCTGCTTTCTCTATCTCTCCTTCTGTACTTCTGTTTCTTCTCTCCACCACCTCACTTCTAGCTCTCCCTTGGCCTCATGATCCAGAAACCACAGCACTCCATAAGCAGGTCATGAGAAACCCAGAGTCGCTGCACAGCATTCCCATTGGATACTGGTTTTCATTGCTGGGAATGAAACCACATTAATGGCCAGATCACGTCCAAGCTTGACAGGATGACCCAGTAATTTCAATAAGGCAGTCAGTCAAACTAGTAATACAAAGTAATACAAGTATTTCACTAGTTTGGCACTTCTGCTGACATGATAAGGAGATAAATGTCGTTATGTGAAGAATGAGTAAGTGCCTAAAAACATCTTCACTCACCTCTTTTCACTCTCCATATGTTTATGCACACATACATATATAAATAAAATTGAATTGAATTGAACTGAATCTCTATCAACTTCCTATCAAATGTGCTGACAGTGTAGTAGCTGTGGTTTATGTCCCAAGATTTTGACATGTCTGTCTGAGATTTCATCCACCAACCCCAATACAGCAAAAGATAATCTGATTTTCTCTCTGATGCTCAAGTAATCAGAACTACTTTCAAAATACTGCTGGAGATAATTTCTTATGAAGATATGGTCCCTTTCAAGAGAGACGCTATCATCAAGATCATGTCTTCATTAATGTATCTGCAAATATGGTGGCTTTAATGATGGGGCATTTCATGAATTCAAGTGTGTGCCTCCCACCTCCCACACATTTAAGCTTTGTCAAAGACTGTCTGATGGCACAAATCAAATTTACAGCCAATCCAAGTGTCACATTTTTTAACCAACTTTGAGCATCAGTACTATGGGACTCAATAGTGAAACTGCACCAATTTATTGTCTATAGCGTAGAGTAACAGAAACAAGCATTGGTACAGTGGATGTTTTCTGATTTCTATGGAGAAAACTTCAAAAAGTGCATTTTGGGTAAACTTTCAAAGGTCATATCACCATGTGGGATATGTGGCTGGTTAAAACAAGTTATAGCATATGAAAGGTCTCCTTTTTATGTAGATTTTGACCCCAGGCTCATCTTCTAGTTGTGTTTCCTTCTGTGTCAAAATGTTTTTTTCATGTAGCCACGTCATATACTTAAGAAGCTATGATGGCTCAGAAATGCTGAAAAAATAAGGATACTTAAAAAGTGTCACATTTTAACCCATCCACTGTGTACTCGGTGAATTTTGATTCTGAGGGGGTCAGGTGGGAACTTTTCTCAGATTTGATTTTATATGAAGACAGGTGAAAAATTAAAGGAAAAAGCTAAAATCTTGGATGGATCTTTCATGCTCTGGAGGCATTTTGCTTGCATGGTTTGAGTCTGCTTGTCCTCTCATAGGCAAGACTTACTGCAAATCAATATAAAGTTTTTCTGAGTCCATTTTATTTATGATGAAACAATTCTGTCATTCTAGGAGTCTTTTCCAGAATGCGGTCCAGTACCTTGGGGTGGCATGCCATTGTTGCCATTTCTCATTTGAATGAGAATCATATTGTAGAATCTAGCTAGGGTTTAAAGGTGGTGTGTGACAGCAAACCATTTACAAAGACGCCTTTTGTTGGGTTTTCTCGTAAATTTGTCACTCCCAGTATATTACATATTTGTTTTTAAGTAACCTAGTATGATCCACCAGAATTATGTAAAGCACAAGTCATTGTAGATAAAGCTTTTATACAACATTTATACCAAAATGCAAGGAGATAAAAAAAAAAATCAGAAAATATATTTAAACAAGGTATAAGTAAAATGAGAAATGTGCTTTTAGTTTTATTTTTTTTTTATAAGGTAAAGTTTGAGGGGAGATTATTCAGTAACAAAGTATTGGAGTATACACTCATCAGCCACTTTATTAGGTACATTTATTATTTATATATTATTTTAACTTTGCAAGGAAGGCTTTTGTTTTAGACTTTATTCTTCAACTGACACACACTCACCTGATACTTTATTATTGTAGGTACACCTTGCTGTTACTGGGTTGGACCCCCTTTTTCCTTCAGAATTGCCTTAATTCTTCAGGGCATAGATTCAACAAGGTGCTGGAAATATTCCTCTGAGATTTTGGTCCATATTGACAAGATGGCATTACACAGTTGCTGCAGATTTGTTGACTGCACATCCGTGATACAAATTCCTGTTCCAACACATCCCAAAGGTGCTCTGTTGGATTGAGATCTGGTGATTGTGGAGGTCATTTGAGTACAGTAATACACGGCAGGATGGATCCATGCTTTCATGTTGTTTACAGCAAATTCTGACCCTACCATCCGAATGTCACTGCAGAAATCTAGACTCCCTAATTGAGACCATTATGAGTGCCCAGCTTTAGTAAGCATGTGCAAATTGTAATCTCAGTTTCCTGTTCTTAGCTGACAGGAGTGGCATCCAGTGTGGTCTGCTGCTGTAGCACATCTGCTTGAAGGTTCGACGTGTTGTGCATTCAGAGATGCTCTTCTGCATCCTATCAGCTCAAAGCAGTCTGGACATTCTCCTCTGACTTCTGGCATCAACAAAACAACTCCCGCTCACTGGATATTTTCTCTTTTTCAGACCATTCTCTGTAAACCCAAGTGATGGTTGTGTGGGAAAATCCTAGCAGATCAGCAGTTTCTGAAATAAAGTTTTTTCCCATTCTGATGCTCAGTATCAGGTCATCTTGACCATGTCTACTTGCCTACTTCTATGTTATTGGTTGATTGGGTATTTGTGTTAATGAGCAGTTTAACAGGTGTACCAAATAAAGTGGCTGGTGAGTGCAAATATGTGCTGAATTTATCATGAGTTTTTATACAGATCAATGCAATTTGTGAATTAACTGTGGCCATCAGATACATTAATAGACAATAATGTTTTTCTGTGATTTGTAAAACAGGAGTTTTGCTTAACAATTAACATAGTAAATGTAGTAGACCTGTCTGGGTATTACGAGTACTTTGCATGTAATGTATGATATTGTTGTGTCCATATGTGAGTGAGCATCTGTGTGTGTTTGACTGACACCAGTCTTTCCACTGAGGGACGGTACAGTACAAAGTTCTCCCTGTGGGAGGAGAGGAGTGTGTGAGCAGCCACCATGTCCACAGTCTTCCTGTCATATTACCATACGCTCCTGCAGTAGGACTGCTAATTATGCTTGTGTGTGACAGCCGCACTGCCAAGGTGGTGAGAACAAGACGGCTGGGAAGTGGAGGATGAAAAAGAGGGAGGGTGAACTCTGTCTCTTCATGTGGGTGTGTCACTGTGAGAGTTAGTCAAGAAGGAAATTTTGTTGTAATTCTCATTTGATTTCACTGTGGAAGAGAGAGTGAATGTCTTCCAATATGTTTGATTTTGACATGACAGACTGAATAGTGATTAAACACTGATTCAACCAAGGAGGTCACCATGTTCTTAGTTTGTTTAATAGCTCAGGCATAACGAATTGTATTTTAATCTTCTAATGATGCACCTCACCACTACACAGGCATATCAGCTGAAGTGGGGCACTATAGATAACCAGGACTGCCAATCCATAGCCATTTTTTATTCATTCACTGACCGCCTGAGTACTGCTATTTTTATAGCTATTTTGATGCCTAGCCCAGTCAGTGGTATGGTAGCATTTCAACTCTGGATGGAGGTGAGTTTCAAACAAGCTCAGACAGAGATAAAGCTGGTAAAATTGAGTGAAAGAGAGTCTGGCTGTGATACTCCTGTGGTATTCCTCAGGCTGCAGAACTCTCTTGGGCTTTGCAGAGGCTCTGAGCTGTGAGAGAGGGGAAAGCAACAGGAAGGAGAGATGACAGTTAGTCACCTCTGAGACGAGAACAGACTGAAAAGATCTGAGACCTGGTCCCTAATGGCACTTGACAGTTTAACACTATCTGTTCTCTCTCTCTCTGCCTTCCTCTCTTATGCATGCCTTCTCATACATGTATGCATTGCATTTTGAGGCTTCCCAATGTTGCATTTTCAGTTGGTATATGAGCACACTGTGCCGTGTACATATTTTAAAAAGATAATATTGCCCTGATATACATTTTCTTGCACCACCTCCTCGTCCATTATTAAATTAAAACATATTACTACTTGTGTCAAAATCCTACATGTTCTTGCACCTGCTTACATCACAGGTCTGCTTATGCCCTACAGCACCATTAGGCCCCTTAGATCTCCAACTTCTTTTAACTATCACAGACATGGGTCGAAAAAAGGCAGGGACACATTGTCCAGACTGGAAAATATTAGTTAACTATGTTTTTTCTAGGTTGGCTGTTAGTTTGAATTGAAGTTCAGCCAATGTTTACACTGTATGCATGCACTGCTAAGCATGGCTATGTTAGTTTGGAGGTAAAATAAAGTTAGGTATGCGGATGTATGATAACACCTACAACATAAAGAGAGCAGCTGGACTGAATATTTCCACTTCAGAGACATTTGTACCAGATTGAAGCCCAATTTGGACAATCAAAGCTCTGTTGTAAAATGAAAGCATCAGTCAGAATAATATAAATATTCATGGCAATTGTTCCTTATAGAACACATCTCTCTGCATCTGCATTTTTATTGCTATAGGGTGCAAATGCGTATTTGACAGCTGTCTGGCATTAAGGAGTTATTGCTAACTAGTTGCTGTGATATGTGTGAAAACATAAAGGCGTGCAATTGATCACTTTCTAAACTGCCCAATTAAGACACTGTCGACATTTGTAAAGATTTTTTAATTCAAGTGCAATCAACCAAGCACCACTCACTTAAAATGTAGTTTTTGTCTGTCTTTTCTCATTTAATTAATTGGTAATGTAAGCCTGTTCCACTGTGCGGATACATGACTTTTATCACTGACCTTTTTACAACTGAACAAGGGGACTAATTATTTAAAAAGGACTGTCCTCGTAGTTAATTGATCCACATTTAAATGTTCTTCAGCTTTAACAGTGTTAAAGGTGTTGTAAAATGAGGACAAGCAGGCGAGTTCATCTGAATATCTTGTCAGTTGGCTTCTGTTGTGACAGGTTCAGTCCTGTACTTGGATTTTTTGTGTGCTGATTTACTCGGGATATTTTACATTTTTCTCCATGGGTAAAAATATTTCATAACTCAAATGAAATGAAACCCATTGGGTGCTCAATCTCAACACTTTTTTAAACCTCTGTGACAGCAAGCATCGGCCCTGCTGAAGAAGTCTGCTCTGAGCTGCTGTTGCATCATCCGCCTTTAGAACCATGACAACCACAAGCATTAAATGAGGCTCTCTTTTTCTTTGCAGGCTGAAGGATCATCCTTCTTGCAGATGGGGGCCTCCCTAGAGCAGCAGGTCAACTGCATGTTCAAGGTATAGAAGTACATTATGTTAAAGCCGACAATCCAGCCTCATTTTTTACAGTTTTTGGGAAAAAATCTAGTTAGTCAAATCAGGGGCAAGGCTGAGAAATCAGCAGAAGATCCCTGATTTGAAATTTGGAGTTTCTATAAACCAATGCAATCTGCATTCACAAGAAATTCTCATGATCTTAGAAGACTTCTTTGTCACTGATGTTTTAGGAGTCAACAGGATAATCTCACTGATATCCTCAATTTACCGCCACACCAAGTGAGAGACTTTTATTTTGAAATTGGCAGGTATATTCTTGATTAAATACAGTTTATAAATGACCAAATATGCTCATTCTTGTTATTACTGTCATGGTGTTGTCAACCTCAATATTAAACTCATTCCATATTTAAATAAAAGAGTCATTTATGGAGACTTCTTGGTCATTTTCTAATGCTCGGTGCACAGGGCTGCCTGTGTGACAAAACCAGTCCAATTGTGAATCAAAACAAACCCCAAAACCCAACTAAATACCGCAGACAGAATTAAAAATGGACATAGCCATTGTGACGTCACACTTTGGTCAGTGAAGTCCTGTTATGAAGCCTTGAGATAAGTGTTTTTGCTTTTGCTGAAACCGAGGACACTGTATACTCATTGGCTGACCTTAAAGTAATCAGGAAAGTGTTTACTGAGGTCACAGAGGAAGGGAAGTGAAGAACATCTTCCCTACAAACAGAAGTCTTTTGGCAACCAGAGGAGTCACGCCCTGTTGGCTATTAAAAAGAATGCAGAATGCATTGGCTTCACTTTTAAGACCCAGAAGCTTTGTCCATCTTTGATGCTTTCTATGCCCAATACCCAGAAGTGATATTACATGGAGGGCACCAGGTGCCACGGAACATTGCAGCATGTTGTGTACATATAATGTATCATTTTATCAAAAATATCGTTTCGGATTTTTAGATATGTAATTTTCATGCAGGATAGGTCTACCCAACGTGGAGACAAAAAGGTAAACCATGGACCTGGCAACCATGCCAGGGTAATACTTCAAGGGGCTGTTCTGAGTTTTTTTTTCCTTATGTATAGTAAAACTGGAAGACTGAAATCACTCTCCTTTCTGGATGGTTAATATGTAGCAGCTGGTTAACTTAGCACGAAACTGTAAACAGGTAGAAGCAGCTGACCTGACACGATGCAAAGAAAACAAAATCAAGCTACCTGCACCTCTAAAGCTCACCTGTTAACTCTTTATCCTTGGTTGTTTAATCCAAATATTAGTAAACCAAAGTGTAAAAAAAATTCAGCTTTATGGGAAGTTAGCCTTTAATGGTGTTTAAGCTAAGCCTGACCTAATGGCCTCAACTATTGACGTTTGACAGTCACGTGACTGCTAACCATGTGACATTAACTTGTCTGCCATTTGGAACGTGTTACAATCATGGTGATAACGCAAGTCGGTATGGTCCCAGTCATACAGGCCTAGAGACCAGTCAGTGACCCCCTGGGAACCACCAGTCGTTAGGGAAAAATGTACATTCCCTGAACGGTTGGCAAAAACCTCCTTACGATTGCTTTGTTTGCTAGCAGATTACCGCGGCCACCTGTA
>VUQI01028469.1:0-10920 GCA_015106735.1 Paratilapia polleni | reverse complement strand
CACGTGACTGCTAACCATGTGACATTAACTTGTCTGCCATTTGGAACGTGTTACAATCATGGTGATAACGCAAGTCGGTATGGTCCCAGTCATACAGGCCTAGAGACCAGTCGGCGATCATCTGGCAACCATCGGTAGTGAGGAAAAAAATTTACTCGACCGGTTGGCGAGTGGTTGCTCTAGGTTGCTTCCAGTTGCTGGGAAATTGATTGCTAAAGCCCCAGTCACACCGGCCTAGAGACTGGTCAGTGACCCCCTGGGAACCACCAGTCGTTAGGGAAAAATGTACATTCCCTGAACGGTTGGCAAAAACCTCCTTACGATTGCTTTGTTTGCTAGCAGATTACCGCGGCCACCTGTAGTTTGCACGGAACATGCCGACTTGTCTACAAACACTCACCAGCTCCTCTACAAGCAGTAGTGAAACAGTGAAAACCGAGACTGTTTGCCTTCAAAGTGAAAGTTGCGCCTTTTGAAACATGTTGGCTGCAGCACTGAGGCACAACTTTTACTTTGAAGGTGAACGTTTTCTGTTTCCAGTTTGCATCTACGGTTCAGCTAGTAGTTAGTGAGTGTTTGCAGACAAGTCAGCATCTTCCATGCAAACTACAGACAACTTTTTGGTGCAGCACCCTCTTTATGACCGATTTCACCTAGCAACAGCCAGCAACCTCCAGCAACTACTCCCCAACCAGTCGGGGAATACATCATTTTCCTTTTGGACTATTGGTTATAGCACATCGAATATGGCAGACAACCCTCGAGCAATGTGCACATGACACAGACTTTGTGCTGTGATTCACTGTAACCTTATTTTATCACTTTATCTCAGCTTGAGGATGTATAATATTCTTCCTTACAATAGTTAATTCTACATGTCTCTGTTTCAGATCATGGAGGAGTATGACTGGGGCGAGTTTTCTGTGATCACCAGCTTACTGCCGGGCTATGATACCTTTGTGGATATAGTTCAGTCCTACACTGATACTTCCTACTTCCTGTGGAATGTGCAAGATATCATGTCTCTAGAAATGTCTGTTGGGGCTAATGATGTGAAGCTTAAACGCATGCTGCAGCAGGTAAGAAAAGTTGCTTTGTAATGTTAAGGAATTAATGTTGCCTACGACATAGAGTCACAACCTGCTGTTTTAATGGACCATATGATTGATAACATGAAAGTTCAAGACAGGAAGCAAGTGACAACTTTAGTAAATTTAGTAAATATAGAAAATAGAAAAAAAAAGTTGGGTTGCTGTGTAAAATGTGAATAAAAACAGAATCTCATAAACCTATATTTTATTCACAATAGAAGACATATCAAATGTTTAAACTGAGAAAAAAAAACATTTTAAGAAAAAAATAAGGTCATTTTGAATTTGATGGCAGCAACACATCTCAAAAAAGTTGGGACAGGGCCATGATTACCACTGTCTAGCATCCCCTTTTCTCTTAACAACAGTCTGGGAACTGATATAGGATTCTAGCTGCAGTCCTGGGTCTTCTTTGTCGTATTTTTCATTTCATGATAGTCCCATTTTTTTTCAATTGGTAAAAGGTCTGGACTGCAGGCACCCGGACTCTTCTACTACAAAGCCATGCTGTTGGAATAGATGAAGTATGCGGTTTAGCATTGTCTTGCTGAATTATGCAAGGACTTCCCTGAAAAAGACATCACCTGGATGGGAGCATATGTTGCTCTAAAACCTGTATATACCTTTCAGCACTGATGGTGCCTTTCCAGATGTGCAAGTTGCCATTTCTATAGACACTAATGCACCCTCATACCATCAGAGATGCAGGCTTTTAAGCTGAGTGTTGATAACAAGCTGGATGGTCCCTCTCCTCTTTAGTCCAGAGGATGTGACGTCCATGTTTTCAAAGAAGATTTCAAATTTTGTTGCCTCAGTCCATTTTAAATGAGCTTTGGCCCAGAGAAGACAGCAGCATTACTGGATCATGTGCACATATGGCTCCTTCTTTGCATGACAAAGCTTTAACCTGCATTTGTGAATAGCACGGTGAACTGTGTTCACAGACAGTGATTTCTGGAAGTGTTCCTTAGCCCGTGCAGCGATTAAATGCAGTGCCGTCTGAGGGCCCAAAGACCACGGGCATCCGATATTGATTTCTCCAGATTCTTGGAATCTTTTGATGATATTATGTACTGCAGGTGATGAGACAGTTTTATGATGAGGAACAATATTCTGAAATTGTTCCACAATTTGTAGACACAGGTTTTTGCAGATAGGTGAACCTCTTTACTTCTGAGAAACTCTGCCTCTCTAAGATGCTCTTTTTATACCTAGTCATGTTACTGACCTTTTGCTAGTCAGCCTAAGTAGTTACAAAATGTTCCTCCAGCTGTTTCTTTTTGGCACCACCTACTTTTCCAGCATTTTGTTGCCCCTGTCCCAGCTTTTTTGAAATGTGTTTTCGTCCATCAAATTCAAAATGAGCTAATATTTTTCATAAAATTGTACATTTTCTCAGTTTAAACATTTGATATGTTTTCTGTGTTTTATTGTGAATAAAATATGGGTTTATGAGATGTGCAAATCATTGCATCCTGTTTCTGTTTATAGTTTACACAGTTTCCCTGCTTTTTTGGAGTTGGGGTTGTATATTTGCTTAAATGGAGCGATATGTACTTTGGGATTAATAGTAGTTGTACTGTTTAAATGAGTGGGAAATATCATATTCTGCTAACCTAACTTCTGAAATTTGGTAATTTAGAAGTATTATTTTATGAAATGTAATCTTCCTGGTTTTAGCAGTTCCAGTGCCAGGTCAGATATTGTAAAGTATTAACCACATCTCCTCCCTTTCAGCCTAAACAGAATAACATGTTGTTGTTAGCTTTGTCAGTTCATTAAGTTACAGTTACACAATCCTGTTATCTGTTGGTATCAGATATGCTAACTTGTCACAGCCACTGGTATCTCATAGATACGCACAGGTGTCCTTTGGTGTCAGTGGCATGATGCATCAGGTTGTGGGAATAGCGGGACGTGTCTGTTCCCACTAGCCGCGCTTGTTCAGGAACTCTTTGGGTCACTTTTAAACTTACTGGGCACCATTAAGCATAATATTTCAACTTTTAGGGTCAGTGTTGTAAAAGGGTCAATTTCAACACAAACCACCATATTTTCCTAAACTTAACTAAGCAGTTTTCAGCGCCCAAATCTAAACAAATGGTGAGGAAAAAGTGAAAGTGCAAAAGGAGTGAAAAGGAAAGCAATCAGTGAAAACAAAGCAAAACAAAGTGCAAAACACCTCCCAAATGGGATAAGAGCTGCGTTCTTTTGGCAGACAAACTTGAAAATTATACCACAGGCATCCCTCCTGCCTCCCTATGCAGACTTTGTTGTGCCTTAAAGCAGGCGAGTTAACAATAAAAGCCTGTGTAAAAGTCAGTTTTTACTTTTGTGTTTTAGTGCAGTTTATAATAACTTAGTAAACAACTATGTTATACCTAAACTTTGGAACTGGTGTTGTTGGTAGCTTTTGATGACCTACAGTAATGCAGTAATGCTCAGGTTAAATTTACGCTGTTCTATGATTTATCACTGACAGATTTCTCCTCTGTCTGCAGGTGGACTCCCAGGTTTTGCTGGCATACTGCTCACACGAAGAGGCGCAGTACCTTTTTCAAAACGCCGCTCAGGTGGGTCTGCTGGGGCCAGGCTACATCTGGATCCTCCCCAGTCTGGCTGTGGGCAACCCTGACAGCCCTCCACCTGCCAGCTTCCCTATAGGTGTAATCGGTGTGATTACCGACCAGTGGAGGAAAAGTTTGCGGCAGAGAGTGAGGGAGGGTGTCGCCATCGTAGCCAAAGGGGCAGAGAGTTTCAAGACGCAGTATGGTTTTATCCCCGAGGGACACGGTGACTGCAACAAGCCGGCTAAACACTCAGACAACAACACTCTGTTCAGGTAACAGTATTACTTGGTTTTGTTAGGTTTCCAGAAGCTTCAGTATCTCTCATGTCTGTCAGCGCTGGTTTGTCATTGTATATTTAATAAGCAGAAGGTAATCTACTGATGATTGATGTTTAAGCCAAGAATCCATAACATGGCCACAGTTAGTGGTTAATCTTGGTATGTGCAACTGATAAATAAACAGATAAGCTGTCTTATCTGCTGCTAGATTTGTCATGCAGGTTTCATTTTACATTCGGGAATGAAATTAAAACGTGTTAATGTTTTCCCCCCATATATCAGTCCCTTGCTCATTCTTTTAAGCATTTTAGGTTATCAGCTCCTTTTTGTGCCCATCCCATAGTTCACGTTTCATGATGCCCAAGTTCTGCCCTGGCTCAGAGACTTTTGGGAATTAGAATCTAATCTCAAAACCTATTTATAGATCTTTAACTAATACATCTTTTGCTTGCTTGTTTTTGTTGTAGATACAGACTTTTTTCAAGCTTTATAGCACTTTTTGACCCTGGTTTTTAAGTCCCTTTAATTTTACTGTCTTTCTACTGCCTTTAGTTAACTTGATTCCTATTAATGAAGGCCCAGAGGTGTCTAAAAGCTAGGACGATCAATACAAGCTGCTGAGCAAGAACGCTGCGTCCAATCCTCTTTCTTTAAACTGAAGCGGCATCTTCCAATTCACCTGCATCTGAGCTAGTTGGATGTGTGAATATTTCCCTTAAAAAATCATTTGAATCTTTATAGCCTTTAAGTCCTAGTGATTAGCATTAGCTTTTTTCTTTTTCCTTGAGTTTGCAAACACACAACATGGACTGCAAGTGTAGCGCCTCTGTAGCATGTGGTCTGAAATTCAAACTGGTCCGGATTCATTATAAACAGCCTAGTCTGTCATGGATTTATGTATTAAGAGACAGTGAAATCACTCAGTAGGAACACTCTGCTGTCGGACCAATCACCTGCCTCTATCATCACCTAATGAGCTACTTCCAGCTTCCCACGTTAGATTAAGCCCTCCCGGGGGGAGCTTTAGGTTTAATTAGCAGGTGATCGTTGTATGTGTGTGCATCCATGTGAATGAATATGCAAATTTTGATTTCTAGAAAGTAGAGTCAAAGTTCCTTGATTGCATACTGTTTATGTTTCTGTTGGGGATAGACACATGCTGAATGTGACTTGGGAGAGAAGAGATCTGTCGTTCAACAATCGAGGCTTCCTCTCAAACCCTTCTATGGTCATCATTGCTTTGGACCGGGACAGAGTCTGGGACAAGGTACTGGGCAACACTGCCTACATTACACACAATGGCAGTGCAAGACCAACTGCACCTAAAAATATCTGGTTCCTTTGAGATGTTTTCCGGTGGAAACCCTACACTTGGAATATTTTCCTACAAAATGTTTGCACTTTTATTCTAACAGACATTAGAGACGATGGTATGTTCTCAAAGTGTGAGTCAGAGTGAATCTGAAAATGTGTGCCATGCCTGTGTGTTCAGATTTGAGTTGATTGTGTTATGACTTTGAGAAAAGCACAATTTTTGGCACAAATGATAGAAAGTGCCTTCATAAGCTCGGTATCACAGCCTCTCAGTGTGAAAGCATCTGACTTACAGATCTAATCTGGATAGACCCAGATAGTTTACACCGGGAAAAAACTCCTTGAATCAGACAACACGTGAAGGTGCAAGTGTTGACATAATATCAGATCAATAATGTTTTTCCTTTGTGTTTCCTGGTAAATCCGTATCCTTCTCTTATTCCTGTTTCCTCGTAACCATGCCTTGCAGTCTGGGGAGTATTTTCACTCCCTTTTACACACACAAGCGCACACATGCATTCAAAGCCTGAGGGTGTATTGAAAAAGTGCGACTAAACAGAGAGACCTAAACGTAATCTCACAGCTACAGTTGAACTCATTTATTTCTGCCCCGGAAAGACCAACCTACTTTATCAATGTCACCACCTGGCTGGTGTGTATGTATGTGTGTGTGTGTATGAACATGGACATGTCATTGTGCTGAAGTAGGGTTTGGTTTGTCTGTGCTTGTAGATCCTAAAATCACACATTCCTCCTCCATATGTCAGTCCTCATGCACAGGTATCATGTTGATGTTCACACAGGTTATAGATAACAAGACATCCGATGAGATGCCGTACAAGCGTCTGAATTTTGTGAATCCTCTCCCTTCTTTTCAATCCCATCTCATTACAACCTGATCTCTCACTGCTTGTTCTTCCTCTCCTCTTTGTGTCATGTATCGTATCCGTTATAACGACATGTCATGGAGTACTTGCTCTTTTCAAGCTTCTTTCTTTCATTGTGACAGCCTGACAGCTTAACATGCTGTTATTCTTTATTATCATCTGAAGGGTGCTGCTGAGTGACATTTTGTCCCCTTTCACTGCCAGGATCCTCTCCCAGGTCTTATCTTGTACCAGTTTTGCACCTGTAGACTCAACACAGTAAATAAAAAGCTGCAATAAACCATATTTTTATATAAACAATGTATCAACAATAACCAATAACAGTATATAAACTACATGTTAAGTAAACAGCTCTACCAGTTCTTCCCGCAGGCCTTTTAGTGTCTTTTAGCCCACAGTTTTGGTTTTAAAAGTTATGACTTTACTGAGTGGTTCACTTTTACTTCTCTTATCAACCCGGGTGAAGTTGTTGAAAAGAAAAACTGATACCTGCCCAGCCCCAAACAGCAGACAAGAGGGGTATACTACTCACGTAGTAAGTGAGATTAATGGTTTAGCGAGGTAGGTGGAGTATAAAGTCAGACTTTTCAGAGTTTCACAGCCCAGCTGTAAAGTTACAGCAGAGCAAACTGTGCATCACATTATCACTGGAATTTGCATGTATTCACTTGGTGATGCAGAAAATGTATTAATGTATTTATGTTTGGTCCTAATATAAGTCTTCTTTTTTTTAACACTGCTGGAATTGCAGCTACTAGAACACCGATTAGGAGGTTGATCAATTAGATTTGTAGGCTCTTTATCACTAAAAATACCTGTTCAGTCAATAAAATTAATTTCATTTTGATCTGGCGACAAACTAAAGTGATTTCCATTTTCCTTTATTAAGCTACAGGACAGCGTCAGAGCTGAACACACTGAGTGACCTTTAATGTTTAAATGCATGCAGTTTAAAGTTTCAGAGCGCTAATCTGCTGCTGCCATGTTAAAAATAAACAGCAGGTCAGAGTCTAAGGAATAATCTAAATATATTAACTCGAGTTAATATATTTATTCAACTGCTCTGTGTGCTTTTGATGATCAAATCCCAGGATTAATGGTTTTCTGCAGCATTACTCTCATCTTACTTGCAGCAAAAGTGTTATACTTTATATTTTCTTTGTAGATCTCTATCACCTGTTCCTCTGATAATGTCTCTGATTGGATTAGACTGTGCTCAGTTGATCCATTTTGTGCGTAATAAGTCAAACGCCCCCATTTTATGTGAGTGTACACAGTCTGAAGCAGAAAGCCCAAGTTAATGAAAAAGCTAATAACCACCGTCGTGATACCTGCTATCTCCCACTGGGGTTTTAGGTTTTGTCAAGCCAGCTAATGCAAAGAAAGCCTGGCTACTTGCTTCATAGTACACCCCTAAGACTTATGGCTGTTGAAGGTAATGAAGTATTTTCTCCTCAGGAGCTGATGGAGACCAAAACAGAGTGGAAAAATATGCCGTCTACGGAAAGCTTTTTCACTTCTCTTTCACTGTACTGAAATTGGCTGCACCTGACCCAGACTTCGCTTGTGAGACTGTCCTAAATAAATAGGAGCATTATGGTAGCGGAGAGTTGGACCCAAATGTGGGACACAAGGCATACAGAGTAACACAAAACTAACCTTTTTAAACAGGTGGGGTACGGGGTACGGCTGCACATAATTAAGATAATCAACAGACAGGAAGTACAACTCAAAACAAGGCACAAGAGATGCTGACTATCAAGTAAATCAGGAAATAACAAGAACACCAAACTAAAGAAAGAGACAAAAAAACTCACACTGAACAGGATACAAGGGACGCTGGGGAGGCTAGAATAATAAGCCAAAATACTAGGAAAGCACAAGGAACTTAACAGAAATAACAATCCCCATAAACACTAAACAGTAACTGGAACTCAACTACAACCAGAACTAAAACTCTCTTTTACCCCTTGAACATTACATTTTCAGGGTCAATAAGCCCCCCCTTTTTTTTTTGGACTAACTCATGAGCGGCTCTTACAAAACAGGACCTTCTGAGAGTAGGGGTTCTCCTCTACTTAGAAATATCTAATAATTTAATAATGGTCTGTATCTGCTGCATGTGTCAGTAAGCAACTGTTTGGTAGTTGGGAGGGAGGTAAATGAAAGTTGCCCTGGCAACTCGTACAAAAATCAAAGGATCTGTTATTTACAACTTAATGTTATCACTTGCTTGATGAAATCAAAAATCAATGTCACACAACTCAGACTGTGAAAAGCTTGGTGGAGGTTGGCAGAGGTTTTGAATTAAAATTTGGAAATAATGTGTAAAAAAATAAAAAATAAAATTATTATTATTTTTTTTTTTGCAATGGCCAGAAAGAGGGAGAAAAAAGTCATTTGACACTGGTGTGGTCACTGAAGTCTTTAAAAATAGATTTTTAAAGAACTTAAAACTTAACTCCAAACATAAAGGAAAAACATTCTGTAGCTACCAAGGGATGTACTTACGTTGGCATTGGCAAAGAGACTTTTTACCAAAGTGAATGCATCACTCATTGTCAAAACCTACCTGGTGTATATGTTTGGTATATGAAAGTATGGCGCATTCAAAGATCATCACGGATGACAGTGAAAGCACTTCTGCTCAGACATATGAGGGTCCCACAAATGTCCGATTCAAATGACTGATCTTCAAAACTGACATTTCTGCGATTCTGTCATTCACAGATGCTGCACAAAAACAAATCATTGCCTTACATACTGCACCTTTATACAGATCTTTAGGTCATCCATGTGTGAAGAAGGAAAAGCATTAGCATGACTAAGCTGAAGAACGAATCAAGAGTTGGTATGAAAAAGAGGTCTCATTAAATCTGCGAGGGAGTGAGTTTCACATGCAGTAAGTCGGCGCTGGCCGAGCTCAACACGCCTCATTAGGTTGGCTGATGTGACAAACAGTCTTGCTCCTCATGGGGAGGGTTTCATTGAGCTTAGTGCCGACATGTATGAGACTATTCATTGCGTGATGTAACATTGTAGAGCAATTCTGATACAAAAGTGACTCCTCTGACATTAAAATGCTCAGTCTGTTGCTTTTTTTTCAGTAGCAGTCTTGTTAACAAATATGTCAGAATCCCTGTTTGTTCATTTATTTTCAGTTCAGTGCGCTTTAATTACATGTGCTCTACAAATGCAGCAAATCTTTTACACACAGAAAGGCAGAAAAAACACAGAATAAATAGCAATAATCACTTGAACAGTTACCATTTATGAACGATGACATTTCAATCTGTTTATTAGTTTAAAAAAAAGGAAAAATATGACCGGAATAAACAGTCAGCAAAATGAACACACAGTGAAGGCAGCACATGCTGGGCTGTATTATTAATGTGATACAGTTGGTTTACTCTTTGTTTTAGTTTCTGGGAAGGTTTCCTCCCCCCCAAAAAAGTCTTCTTCAAACACTTTTAAGTCTCCTCAGTATGTGTTAATGAACCCTACTCTCCTTTGATCTTCTTATCCTCTTCCTCCAGGTCAGCATGTGCAGTTTTTTCTTTATAAAATTTTAAACAATTATTCATCCTGTGAAGTTAGGAATGGCAGGGCAAGTGAAGAGAGAAGGTGTTGACAGGAAGGTCAGGGCTCACATGTGATGCCAATGAGCTCTTTGTCTCCCACACTCCCTGTTCAGGTGGGTACGTATGCTCGGGGGATCGTCCAAGTTCGCTACCCCATCTGGCCTCGATACGGCAGCTTCCTGGAGCACGTGTCTGATGATCGTCACCTGACCGTGGCTACGCTGGAGGAGCATCCCTTCGTCATGGTCGAGAATGTGGACCCAGGCACCGGTACCTGTGTCCGCAACACGGTGCCCTGCAGGCGTCAGTCCAATCACACTGATAGGTACACACAGCAACACATGCACAGCTTAATAAATACGTAGATGTAACCAAATACATGGATGCAGATGTTTAAACCACAGTAATGTCTCATGAAATGTAGTGCTATGGATGCAAATAGCAGAGAACTGTGTGGTTCCCATGATATGAAAATGTAGACAAACAATAAGGTAGCCTTGTTGCTGGCATTTTTTCAGTATGCATTACAAAACCTCTGAAGCAGTAGTCCTGCCCAGAGACAAGAGGACAACGTGTAATGATAAAACTGAAGATAAATGGTCTGTTTTTATGTTTTCCCATTGTAGCAGAGCTTGTCAGAAGTTTGACCCAGGTCAAACTGACAGTGTGTGGATGTGTCTCAAAGCACATCTTGGACTACCTTGTTTCATTGATGACTAAAAGATTTTACAGCCATATTGGCTTTTAATTCAATTCAATTCAATTCAATTTTATTTGTACAGCGCCAAATCACAACAACAGTCGCCTCAAGGCGCTTTATATTTTAGGGTAAAGACCCTACAATATTAGACAGAAAAGACAGGAAACCCCAACAATCAGACGACCCCCTATGAGCAAGCACTTGGCAACAGTGGGAAGGAAAAACTCCCTTTTAACAGGAAGAAACCTCCGGCAGAACCAGGCTCAGGGAGGGGCAGCCATCTGCCGCGACCGGTTGGGGATGAGGGGAAACAGAAGAGAGCAGAGGGAGACAGGACAAAAAGGCACACCTATAGGAGAGAGACAGAGTTAATAATAGCTAATGACTAAATGCAAATGGTGTATAAAACACATGGAGAGTGAAAAGAAGTGAGGAAGAGGAAGTGCTCAGTGCATCATGGGAAGTCCCCAGCAGCCTAGGCCTATTGCAGCATAACTAA
>VUQI01028468.1:0-23889 GCA_015106735.1 Paratilapia polleni | reverse complement strand
AGCAATGTGAAAGACTGGTGGAGAGCATGCCAAGACGCATGAAAGCTGTGATTGCAAATCAGGGTTATTCCACCAAATATTGATTTCTGAACACTTCCTAAGTTAAAACATTAGTAATGTGTTGTTTAAAAATGAATATGAACTTGTTTTTTTTTTTTGCATTATTTGAGGTCTGAAAACACTGGACCTTTTTTGGTATTTTGACCATTTTCCATTTTCTGCAAATTAATGCTCTAAATGAAAATATTTGTATTTGGACTTTAGGAGTTATGTTGTCAGTAGTTTATAGAATAAAACAAAAATGTTCATTTTACTCAAACATATACCTATAAATAGCAAAGTCAGAGAAGCTGATAAATTTGCAGTGGTCTCTTAATTTTTTCCGGAGCTGTATATATATTCACACACACACACACATATATATATAATTTGCTTCTATACTTACTTTCTGTGATAAAAGTGTTTTTCTGAGAAACAGAAACAATGCTGCCTGTGTTGCCAGATTGGGTGGTTTTACGTCCAGTCCACATATTTATTTATTTTTGGCTGGCTAAAAAAAAAAAAAAGCTAAAAAAGTGTTGATTTTGATGTGTGATCTATGTGACTTGGCCATTGTTAGAGATTATTTAGGATGTAACTTAATAGCTAGTGGTTCTGACTTTTGTTCATGATTTGGGACTTATGGGATTTTGGATTTTATCTGACTTGGCTTGAGAAATTACTTGGTTCTTGGCTTGTATTTTTTGGTCTCGACTTTGATCTTTCTTCATACTGAACACCATTTGGAACATCACAGATTTTAACTTGACTCTAAGCTGCGTTGACTTGGGACTTGACACTTTAGTTGTTGGTCTTGACTTGGATCTTATCTGACTTTACCTTTGACATGACTTGGTACATGTTGGACTGTTCTTGTGACTTGAAATTTAGATTAAATGAAGAGCAGAAAGCAGAAGTGTAAAAATGATTTACGTGGCTTTGAGTCTGACTCAAGTCATGAATTGGAGGACTTTAGACCTAAATGGGACATAACTGTCTTGACTTGGGACTTGACTTAGTAGTTGCTGTTTTTGAATTAGGATTTGTTGGGTATGGCCAGGTGAAAAATAGACTTGACTAGACTGTTGTTGGCTCTGAGTTGGAATTCATTGGGTTTTGGCTTTTATCTGTCTTGACTTAAATTTACTTAGTACTTGACTTGCAGTTTTTGGTTTTGAGTTAGTCTTA
This sequence comes from Paratilapia polleni, assembly GCA_015106735.1. Lineage (NCBI taxonomy): Eukaryota > Metazoa > Chordata > Actinopteri > Cichliformes > Cichlidae > Paratilapia > Paratilapia polleni. Next base: position 22,662 of record VUQI01028468.1, on the reverse strand, counting down.
CTAGACTTGCAACAGAACTTTGAGCATGATGAATTTTGACTCGACCAGTCTTGGGACTTGAAATCAAATTAGTGAAGAGTGAAAAGCAGAATTGTAGCACTGAGTTATGTGACTTGGCTTTGAGTATGCCTTGAGGCATGAACCTAAGAGCTTTAGGCCCAACTTGAGATTTACCTGTCTGACTTGTCTTGAATTGGAACTTGAATTGAAACTTTATAGATTTATTTTATTTAATCAATAAACTGTTGAATTGACTCAGTGTTTCATCTCTACTGTCCATGTTGAAAGCTGTAACAGAAGTTGGATCATCTTTGAGTTCGGTGTCCTCTGGGACTCTTCCAGACTTTCTGATCTTGACTCCAAATGTTTTCCCCTTTGTTCCCTTGCTTTTCCTCTTCAACTTCTTCCTCCCTCGAGTTTTTCTGACAGATGAGTTAAGATGCAGAGGAACTCCTTCCCTCTCTTCCCTCTCTTTTCATGTGGCCTGGGATTCCCTTGTTTTAGGAAAATAAGACTTGGCCAGGCTGAACATGGAGGACAATTGGAGGTTGATGGGAGGTTGATGGGAGGATGAGAGGATGACATGATGAAGGACAAGGCCTGTTTGAGTCAGGGAAACCCTGGATACTGCTGAGGCAAGAAGCTTGGAGATTGATGACCTCAGCTGCAGGTGAGGGGTTCCTCCTCTTAATATCTTATACAGAAATTTTTCTGAAGTTGACAAGAAGCCCAAATGTTCAGTTTTTGTATTTTTGGGTTGTGGTTTGTTGATCAGGAACAACAGAGTTTGTCTTAGTGTTGGATTGAAGGCGTTCATACTGACCTCAGATCACCTCTTCACTCTGTTTACATCACAGGCCACCAGGAAACAGAAAAATCTTGACATCTGACAGATACTTGAAGTAACCCTGTAAGGTTGAAGTACTCCGAAGTCTAACTCCTAGACCTATGCTATCTGTATACAGGATTTTTGGACTTTGAATATTATTCTCCAAAGTCTTAGCAATCAGGGGTCAAATAAATAAAATAGATAAATAATAAAATAAACATTGTAATTGACATGCATAATTGTCATGCTCCTTCAAAACACAGTGTTAGGGTTACTTCCCATCCTTACTGAGAACCTTACAGGGTTAAACCAAAACTTGGAGAGTTTGGAAATAAAAATATTCCCAAAACCATTTTGATCAGAAAACTATGAATGCTCTTGTGTTTAAAAGTTTACCAAATCACAATCTGGGAACTCATTACCTAGTCTGCTGACGCATTATAGCCAATATTCCTGGGCTTCTGGTGTAGCCAGTGGATGTCTGAATATAAAACAAATAACCATTTCAAGACTTCCCATGCGAAGTGCTCACTGGTTATGACGCAGATGAATTTTAAAAAGCTGAAAAATAAATTCATTGTTGTCAGATGATTGCAGATGGTTCTGAGATTCCCCTTCAGCTAATTTAATCCCTCTGCTCTCCTTACTGACTGAGCCGCTCAAATGTAATTGGTTAATAGCACTCAGGCTACCAACAAAAACCTAAAAGCTTCCAGTACCAGAAAGAAGAAATCAGTAGTAAAATTGATAATATCATAATATAAGGATGAATGGGTTAACCATCCATATGTGATACAAAAACCTGAACTACCTCAGACAATCTTATAGTTAAATATGCCAATTAATTAACTTCTCTAAAGTCCAAAGAGAAGCAAACCAAAAAAAAAAAAAAGACAAGATTTTTAAAATAATCATCCTCCTTGATGTTGCTTTTAATATTTAAACTTAAACCGTCTTATAATATTTTTGTGTAGTTTTTACTTTAATCTTGTGAATGTCACAACTTTCATCTGATGCATTTCATTGGTAGATTTTTAGGAGATTTCAAAGTGGGTTTTGAACATTTTTGACATTTTTCTGATACATTTTGCTTCTTCTGAGGCAGAAAAGACTCAAATGATTGTCTGTGTTTATTTTTGTTTGAATAAAACATAAAATTTACCTTGAGTCCTGCAGACTGCTGGCATTTTTCTTCATGTGCTGGCAGCTGGTAGGGCAAAGGTCAAACTCTTTGGCAGGACATGCTGTAATTTAGACTTGGGGCTTCACCTGAACTTTAATCTTTACATGTAAATTTATGTTTTGAGGGTATTTTTGTAGCTCGGATGCCTTCAAGAGCTATAAAAAACAACTGTATGTTAGTTTGAAAGCATGAAGACGTCTGCAAGAAAAGCAACAGTCATTTTTCACTCTATAAAACTTGTCTCATTCTTCAGGTTCAAGCCTGACAGACAGCAGTGTGGATGTGAATATTCATTCCGATAATGTTCAGTGCTCAAACAGATGAATTTGGTTTAAATCGATCAGGAACACAAAGCTGACAGACACTAACAGGCTGAAAATGTAAACCAGAGGAGGACAGCGGGAAACGGAGACTTATCAGCTCATCAACATTCAAAGGAAAAAGAAAAAGAAGCTGTTATGTCACACGTGGCTAGAGGTGAAGCCAGAATACCGCAGAGAGATGAAAGGATTTATGTCATATTGGCTCAGTTTGTTTTATTCTGCAGAAATAAAGTCAGACTTCAACAGGTTGGAAAATAAAACCTTTTTTCAAATATGTGCTCACATACTGGTTAGATTTCTCTTCATGACAAGCCAGATTAGTGGGAGAAATCAGGCTGAAAATGCCTATTAACATCCCGACCCCAAATCGTGTGACCCATCTTTCCCTCTGAGAGGGCTTTTTCCACACAGTCAACTCTGAATTATTAATGTTTGAAAAGCTCTGCTCAGCTTTCACTTCAAAGACAAACAATCTGACCTCCAGATAACCTGAAATTAAACATAATATGAGAAAATGACACAATTTTGTTGTCATGTTTTTGCCTGAAATCCTAAAGATTTGGATGCAATGTTGCCTTCTTTTGGTGCTGATGTTGTTGTGGAGGTTTTGAAGGAAAACTAGAGGACACGTGGCTTGGGAGGGAGTTCATGTGTTGAAAGAACCTGTGGAGATGTTGGTCCTTGAGCTGCAGAGCTGATATCCATCAAACTCAGTCACACCATCCAGGAAAGACCAGGTCCAGGATCAGTCGTCCTTGAATCCAGAGGGATGTTGGAGTCCTCGTCACACCTGGACCGATTTCTTCCTCTGTGGTGTTTTTTTTTCCCTCAGAATTCTTTTGAAATACTTTGAATAATGTCTCAGACAGCCGTCATAGTCAGTGAGCGTGACCCCAATCATTAAAGACAGCCTCTGTGCAATTAAACCACCTGTTCAACACAAACCACACAGAAACTTCTTGAAGCAGTCAAAGCTGAAATTCTTCTTAATCCTACAAACAACTCCTCCTGGGAAATAAAAGCCTCTGATCCTCCTAAACACTGAGAGTAGCAAATCTCAGTCACTGGTGCAATTTGATGTTATAGAAATAATTAGTAAACATGCTAATGGAAAAACCCATAAGATTAAAAAAAAGTTCAGTTCACTTTAAAAAATAAAATCAGCAACACAAATTAGTGCGGGGTGTAAACTAAGCTTGGGGAGTTGGGGGATTAAAAATGGGGTGGGCCATTGGGGACGAGTGGGGAGGTGGGAAAACTGAGGTAAGTAAGATAAACGTGGAGCACTTTGAAACTAAAATGACTAAAACGGGGAACTAAAAAAGGCATGGGCCATTGCAAGACTAAATTGGGTGCAGGTGGTGTTCAGAGAATAAGTGGAGAATTGATTTTTTAAATTTTGTAATAGATTTTGTGGTTACTTCTTGATGGTTTGTTAGTTCTGTAGCTTCTTTTAACTTCTCAGTGACATCTTGAGAGGAATCCACTGTTGTTTGAAGCCACTTTAACTTCAGATTTCTTGAGTTTGGTGCCCCAAACTCAGGAGTGGTCAGACCTTACTGCAGAAGACATTGCAGTTTTTGTTTAATTACTTTTTCCACAGTAATGTGCACTGTGTTGCTTGTGTGTTTCTAATGTGTTGTTGTTGTAGCCGAGTTGTTCCTGTATGTTTCACTCTCTGCTCTCATGGAGATTTTCCTCTGAGTTTGAAACAAAAGCCTGAAACTGAACCAACCACTTCGTCCAAAAGACATCACTTAATCAACTCTGGCCCCTGGATCTCCCACCAGGGTCTGTTCCAAACCGGCCCCGTTGGGTCCAGGAACCTGATTACTCAAACAGACACGAAGCAGCACCAAAAAAAGAAAAAGAAAGCTGATTGTTTGAGCAGCGAGCAAGGCTTGGTGTGGCTTTCAGCGGGCTTGGAATTCCCTGCAGGATGATCTTAATCGAAGGTTTTGGATGTGCAGGAGCCCTGTGTGGAGCTTTCAGTCATTTCCAAAACATCTGTGCACTGGTGTGTGTGCTTGTAATTAGGCTTTTAGGGGAGTTATGTGGCATGTTTTCGTCACATGCCTCTGCACAGCTCTGGCTTGTAAACTGGTAGATCTGACGACATGAGAGCAGTAAACATCGCAGCTCAAGGACACAGTCTCTGAGCTTATTTTGCAATGTGATGCATCAACCTGCAGCAAACGGCAAGCTGCAAGGCACACGGAGCTCTTTATAGCTCTAAGAATTAATTCAAAAAGCTCTTTTAAAATATAATTGGCTTCCCGGGGGTCTCTGTGCCAAGCGAGGCCTCACATGAGCTCGCTGTACCAACGTTTTAATGCACAGTTAAATAGCTGCAGCAGTCTGGCTCTGCTCTGTATGGTTCTCATTTAGCAGAGGAAAATCCATGTGAGCACAGCAGTTATGTAACAGTCAGCAGCCTGAAGATGACAGCTGATGGGCAAAATGTCCACACATCACTCATTGCTGTTTCAGAGCAAAAAGTCACCTGGGGTTCAAAATCTGACCAGATACGAGTGTCCAGTTGCAAACTTGCAAAAAAATTTTTGTAGTTTTAAAAGGAATAAATGCAGTGCAGTTATAGTATAAATTAGCTTCAAAGAGGACGGCAACATGGATTAAATCTTACATCATGAGGATATTTGATATTTAAAACGGCTGCTATGTAAAGGCCTGATTAAGAAAATCACTGGGGAAGCATTCATTTTCGGGGTCAGTTGTTAAGGTGAAAAAATGACCTAGTAAAACCAGAGATGTTAGGGGATCTCTAACTCTTTGCAGACTTTCCTCTCACCACGTTTGGGCCATGATAGTCTTTTAAAACGGAGTCAGCAGGACATCTTAATCTTCCTCCTGTGACATACTTGTGTTATTGGTGTGTTTGTTGTGCACGTCGGCTTCAATTGTTCATAATCTTGTGAACTGCTTCATGTGCAACAGTAATTAATATGACTAATGTTTCATGTCCAGGATTGTTGTGATGTTTTTGAGTTTTGGTTTCTTGTGTTTTGTTGAGTGTTGATTCCTGTTTTGATTTTAATTGTTCTTCTAGTGGTGCTGTGTTTTTTTTTTCTTGTGATATTATTAAGTTTTGGTTCCTGTTGTAATTTTTATTCCAGTGTTCCCAGTGTTTCCCTGTCTTTGTCTCCCTTTGTCTCTCTCTGTCATCTTGTTTAATGTTTGTCTTCATGTCTCAGTGTTTCTGTATTCCTGTTTTACTTTGAAGGGTTTTTTTCTTGTCTAGTTTTACTTTCTGTGTCTTCCCTCCTGTTTTCCTTTTGTCTTCATCTGTGTATGATTACATTCACCTGCCTCTCTCTCATTTCACTAAGTCCCCTGTGTATATATAGTCCTGTTAAACAGTGTCTGTTTATATTCCCTTGTTTTTGCTCCCATGTTCTCCTGGTTTCTCATGCTTCTCGTGTTGGTTTTGGGATTTTAGTTTTGAGTTTCTCTTTTCGATTTTGTTATCACGAGACTTTGCACTCTGAAGTCTGCTTTTGACTGAGGGGTCTCACTGACTGTCTGAAAAATGGTTTTCATTGCTTTTTTGAGGTTTGTTGTTTTCTTTGTTTTGTTTTGTTTTATTTTATTTTTTTGCTTTTTTAATTATTTTGTCAAGCACCCTAAAATGATTTGTGAAGTTCAGTTTTAGGGCCACTAGTTTTTAGTTTTTCTATAATTATTCAGGGTAGATGGCAGCTCTTTTCTCTGCTCTGCAGATGACTCTCAGGGACATCAAACCAAAGCAAGCTGAATAGCAAAAAAGCAAGCAGAAACAAAAAAAAGTCTAAGGCTTGATAGGCTCCTTCATACTGCAAGAACTTGTGGCAGGTACTGGGAGGTGGAAATATTGGCAGCATAATCAAGTCTTACAGCCTTTAAGTTTTAACTGCAAGGTCACAAGGCAATGTAATAAGTTTGCAAGAGCTTCATTCATGAGATCTGATTGTCCCAAAACACCAACAGAAAAAAATGCTGGTTATCTATGATAACCCCAGATTCTAAAAGATGCTAACAGCTTGGCTGTTTGATGCATTAATCTGCACGGCAAATTTCACATTATTGATGGAGATGTTTGAGAGAGAGTTTGCTGCCCTTTGTTTTCTTTGGCTAGGTTACTGTTTTCTGTTTTTCAAAGGCACTTGTTTCGAGTTTAAACAATGAGCACTGATCCTGCCCAACAGGTGCTCCTCCACCTCCAAAAAGACCCTGAAAGGGGCCGTACAGGAGAGGTTTGTGTAGTTGAAACACTCATTTCAGATGTTATCAGTCTGCTGAATGGCTGTTATCAGCTGTTATCATTCCCTTACAGATCACCCATAAGTGCCCTTCTCTACCTTCTCTACTTTCTTAACCTTCTATTAGGCTCAGTCACCTGTTTTCTTTCTCCATTGTACAAGATGATAAACAGAGAGCAACACAAAATATGTAGAGCCCATTTAGAGGTTGTAACCAACAACGCGTCATATTTACAGAAGTCCAAAAGCTAGGACTCAAACTGAGGCGAAAAGGACCTCCTAGTAGGCACATATTGGTCAGATGTTTGGCTAATGGGTGGGTTAAAAATGACTCATTTAAACATAATACTGGAGTAAACTGTGTGACTGGTTTGACCTGCAGGATGAGCAAAGAAAAAGAAGAAGCAGCTGGTTTCTGTCATGAGACTTTCTAAACTTCTGCTTGAGTTTGACCTGAAGACAAATATGTTCTCAGACAGGTGAAGGGGCAGTTTGTGTAATAATAAACTTTATTTATAGCACTCTTGTTTTACATAGTTGAACCAAGTCTAGAATATTTCTACTAAATTGAGATGATTTTTTTAAAATAAATTCATTGATTTTTAGTTGGATTTTGGAAATTTGTTATGAAAATGTTGGTTTAATGAGTGCACTGCTGAAACCAAATGAGCGTGTGTGCAGAGCAATGTATTTGTAATTCTGAGGCTTTTCCTCTCGATGAGTGACACTTTATTTTGAGGTGAACTGTTCTTTTAGTTGAAATGAAGATTAATGGCTGCCTCCAGTCTGCGGCTCCGTAAACCTGATTTACTGCTGAGTTTCTACGTTATTAAAACCTGCGTTCAGCTCGAGATGGATGTTTTTATTTCTCCGCCAGCTTCATCGCTCTGATGGATGTTCTTTCTCCAACCGAGCAACTGGCTCCGAGTCACCACCGAATTTAATAAAGCAGAAAGTCGAAGGAAAATGATTGTCTCTGCAGCTCACCCCATCATCACCATCATTGCCATCAGTGCTTAGCATGAAAACCAGCTTTGGAAACACTTCATGAGGTTCTTCTCATTTTTATTTAACATGTTGAACCTACTCACTTTCCAACTGAACACATTTAACACATTTTCTCCACCATGGCAACGCTGTTCACTTCATTTTTATCTTCAAATAGAAAACCCTCCTCTTTAAAGGATGATTCCACTCATTTTTGGCCTCTTTGACCCAAATATTTTACTTGCTTAATTTCTCTTAAGTTCTCTGTTCAATGATCAAAAATCACAAAATGAAAAAAACAAACAAAAAAAAAAAAACCAATGGAAAACATGTCAAGAAAAGTAGAAGCGACTAGAATAAACCCCCAAAAAATCTACTTAATGAACAAAAATAAATCAAAACAAGCTTCAGCAATAGAAAAAAATGGCCTTCATCATTCTTAAATACATGCTCTGAAAGTAAGTAAAATAAAAGCACTCCACCCATCGAAACCATGTTTTACCCCTGAGATCACGCTCCACCATTAAATATGTTTTGAAGTCATAAAAAAGGTCCAGTCTCAGTTTATCGACGGGGGTTAATGCTTATGAAGAAACCTCTTCTGCTCATGAGAATAAGTGAGCATGAAATCCCAAATCTTTTCAGAAAATTGGTGGTGTCATGTTGCGTCACTTTGGTAACCCTAAAAAAGAAACTAATTGCAAGTGTGAGACGTTTGACTTCTAACATGGTTTATATTGTGAAATTATTGTTTTAACTGAAATCAGCATTGTTTCCTAAACGTAACCAAGTAGTTTAGCTACTTATCTAAACAGTGAAAAGAATGAGGACACCAAAAACTGCAAAAAGGGGGAGTTATTGCCAATCAACCCATCCTGTTTTTTAGCTCGAAGGACATGTTGCATAAAAACACAACAAAAAATATACTCCACTGAATAAAAATATGCCCAATCTATAAAAATGTACTATTATTAGACTACTTGTCAAACAAACAAACAAGCAAATAAATAAATAAATAAATATATTTCCAGCCACAAAAATACAGTGACATGGACCAAATCTGGTCATGGCCCAGCTCATCAGACAGTTGTCCGATTACTTTTGAGTCTGTAAGCTGTAATTCCTAAATGCAATATTTTAGTTAAACATGTTAAATTAAAGGTGAAAGTCTGCACTTCAGTCATGTTGACTGATTCATTTCAAATCCACTGTGGTGATAAAGAGAAGCAAAAAAACACATTCTCAACCTAGGGTGTCAAATACTCCTGTTCTGTGAGATGCAGCTGGTGTTGCAGAGATACGCACAGTGTTGGTACACTTGCGGCAGTACTGTTAGACGTTGAGAGCTAACAGTCATCTTCTATTGAGTGGTAAAGTTGGGATATGCCTGATTAAACTCCTCTCACTAGGCACCAGATATACTAGTCGGTTAAACTAATAATTATTATTTTATTAATGTATAATGGCAGGTAACTGTTGGTTCTGTCACTGGGCAGAAGGCAGCACATTACTCTCTCTGCTAACCAAAGCGGTTGTGCAGTACAAATGAGCATTTGTATGTTGGTTTTGTCAGAGTAAACTGACATAACCACTCGACTGGAGTGATGTGTGACCACATTCTGCACAGACGTGTGGATGTGAAGCTGCTTCTGCTGCTCTGTTAATAGCAGTTAAACTCTGTTAATACTAGTTAAAAACAGCAAATTGATTTGACGTATGTGTGCGATGTTATGCACTGCACAAAAGTGCAACACGCTTTAGCTACATTTGGTTGATTAATGAAAGCTCCATCCATCCATTCATCCATCCATCCATTTTCCTCCACCTATCCAATTCAGGGTCATGGTGGGCCTAGAGCTGTCACCACAGGTTGCCAGTCTATCACAGGGCCAATAACCATTCATGCTCAAATTTACACCAGCAATCAAATTAGAATCACTAGTTAACCCAACATGCATGTCTTTGGACTGTGGGAGTATGCTAGACTACCAATACAGGCAAAGGGAAAACACACAGAAATTAATGATTTCAAATGGTTCTTAAATAAGAGACCAATATTTGTCTGGACAGTCTTTAACCGTGTCTGTTAAATTTGACTCATTTTGGACTGTTTTCTGAATGTTTTTAACTTTTAGACTACTTGGTTACTCTGATTTTGTTTTTCCCTGTCTGCATTTGGAAGTCAAAGAGTCAGCAGATGCAGTTATTCACAAGTTTGTCAGCTAGGAGACTACAGTTCATGTCCTGTTTGGGAGCAATGTGTTTGGCTCTGTACTTTGTTTTGTTTTCACTCAGTTTTTAATTTTGCTTTGGCTTGGTTAGGTTTAAACACTAAAAACGACTCAGGTTTAGGAAAACACTCTTACAAATATGAATCCAAAAGGGTCCTTTACAGGCATATGTCATGAATTGGGAGTGAGATCCATCTCACTATTGCCATCGACCTGGCACATCACAACGCCAAAGGACTCCTTGCGTGTAACTTTCAGACGCTTGCTGCTTTGACACAGCATCAATATTTGACACTGTGGGAGTGAGAGAGGGCTAGATAAAACTACACAAATTGTGTAGTTTTCCAAATACTTATGAATCTGATGAATATATACCCACATAAGAAATGTATATATCTGCAAAACTCCACCCATGTAAAACACTCAAGCACCATGAAGACCAGTAAAAACACACTCCATCACTAAAATCGTACTTCACCTGTAAAAATTTGCTCCTATGCTTAAAAGTTGTGTTATCTGTTAAGACAATTTTTCACCTACAAAAATACTCTGCCACTAAAAACACACTTTCACACTCCAGCATTAAAGACTCAGTGCACCGATTAAAGTGACCTCCAACACTAAAATCATGTTTAATCCAGAAAGAAACACCTCGACCTACAAAAACACACCAAGTCTAACGTTTAGCATTCACTCTGGTAGAGAAACATGACTTGTTAAAGATGTATGTTTGGTTTCAGAAGGTGGGGTGTGAAACTGTGGTGTCTCTTTAGTAGAGTTTTAACCATAAATCAGAGTTCAGTTATTTCTGTCTGTGTGCAGGTCTCACAGGTTAGTGAGGCCTTGTTGTGGCCTGAAAGATGAAACCCAGAAAAATAAGTTTGTGTGATTAAAAACAGGGTCAAATTTGAGCAAACAGCTTCAGTTTTTCCAGCGAGGCCTCTGAGGAAATCACTGAATCACATCGGATCCTTTTCACCTGCTTTATGTGGAAAAATGTGCTGAAAGCCTCCCGCTAAGTCTGGATGTGAAGTTTGGAGCTCAGGACCAGTTTCTTTAACCTCAGTTTGGAGGTTATGTAACGCCGCTGTGAAGTTGATTCCTGGGATTTATCGACGTGGGGATGCTCTGAGATTGTTGGCAGGGCTAATGGGAGGTTTGGACTCCACATCCAGAGGAGAGATTTGTGACGAAGCTTTGACCCAATGCCTCATACTTCATTTTATCATGTAGAGCTGATGCTGGGGGCAAAGCTCCAGCAGCTAAATGCCTTTAAGTTTGTCAGATATTTCACCCGGAGACGCAGCGGCAAAACCAAGAACACACTATAACAACATTTCTTTGACCATCTGCTAAAGCTCACTGCAAATTTAGGTTTTTGCACATTGCACAACTTAAGATACCTTTAATATGTGAGGCCTTAGACCAAACACAGCTTCATGAATATATGTTTGTACAGCTGATAGAGACACTTCAGATGGTGAGTCACAAATACAAGAAAAGTAGAGCAGGGGCACACAGTGAGGGATAAATATCTTTGGGATAAATTTGAAAATAATTGTGTGTGTGTGTGTGTGTGTGTGTGTGTGTGTATGATCTCTAAATATAAAGATTATTCTAACTAAACTAAATTATGTAGTTTTGGTGGGTTGCTTCAGGTCAGTTTGTTTAAAGACTCAGATTTTTCACTTCCTGTTTTATTTTGAAATCCTTGTTTGTCATGGTCCTCTGTTAGTTTTTAGTTTTGTGCACCTCCTGTCACTAATGAACCAATCAGTCCCTTCTGTATGTAGACCTGCTGCTCTGTGAAGTCAAAGTCTTCCACCTGCGTGAGTTTTTCTTTGTTCTTACTTAGTTTTTCTCATGTTTGCCTCTCTCACGTTTGGTTTTTAGTATTTGGATTCTGCTTCAGGTGTCCTGCCTTTGGCTCTTCCTCCTCTGAGAATCATCACAGACACATGTCAGCCACTTTTAACCTCTAACCTAACTTGAGGGGTATAATACGAATGAAGTTCAACACAGCTGGGCTTTCTTTGCATTAGCTGGCTCCACGAAACCTAAAACCCCAGTCAGAGTTAGTGGGTACCACGACGGTGGTTATCAACTTTCTCTGTTAAGCCAAGTTTTCTGCTTCAGGCCCTTCTCTTCAGTGATGCATCGATGCATTCTTCAGACAGTCTGATTTCCTGAGTTGGGAAGTTGTTGTGTCCACTTTCTTGTGTTTATGTGCGTTTAAGTTTGAATGTGGAAATGACGTGGGAGTTACAAAGATGATGGGCTGTGCTTTATAGTCCAGGGTGTTTAGCCAAGATGTTCATGGTTTTTCCAAAATATATAGACTTGTTATCAGGATGATTGCTAATAATGTAAGTAATGTTGGTCACTCTATGTGGAGGACAAGTAACAGTTAAAACTTGATTCCACTTACAAATTTAATGTTAACAGAAATCATAATCAAAGTTGGGGTTTTTTGGGACTTCATGTGAATTTTTCCAGTCAGAAACAGATTTTTAATTCGAATGTATTTTCCCAATTATTCTGACACCACATGAAAGCACAATTCAATTCCGGGGGAAACGGTCAATTGTTCAAGGTTTTCAAATGCAAGGCTTCTTGTGTCGTGTTTTTTATGTGCAGTCTGTGTACCTGCATGCGACCAAAGGCTGCTCAAATCTGATTGGTCAAAAGAACTCAGATTACAAACAGTAACCTTAAAGCATCCTGCATCAAAAGTCTCCTGCCTTCAGATTCTACATGTTTATATGCATTTATCTGAGAGTATACTAATAATTTATTACCTGAGATCTTTCCCAGATTCAGAGGTTGTTTTTTTGTTTTTTTTTTTCCCAAAACTGAGCTTTGAGGCCATAATTTTTTTCTTGTTCCTCACAGAGATTTTGTTATTTAGTTAGTTGTCCCTTTGTTAAAGGGCTACATTTCACATATTTATAAGGTGTGATAAAATATATCACCCACACTTTCAATACACATTCTAATGTCAGCGTTTAAATAATGATGAGGTGGATCATATTCAAAGGAAAAATTTCCAAGATTAAAGTTGCAAATTTAAGACAATTTTTTTTTTTTTTTTTTTATCTTGTCGTGGAGCCCCACAGCTTCAGTCTGAGAAGTTGGATCATCTTCATCCCACCACCAGACACCTCTTATCATATGTTCTGCCTGCAGTTTATGACCCAATCAGGTTACACTTTACAATCGGATTCATCACTTTCTAAACCCTGGTGATACTCCAGAATCATCTTATTATTAGAAGCCTTTGGACTTTGCAGTGAACATTATTGATGGTTACATCATCCATACTGTTACACCCCCTAACTAACGTGTAAATGTGGCACTGACTGAATACTGACGGCGTCTGTGATGATGAGGTTGATCCAACCATGTAAAACGAAGCCATGCGACTCCACAACAACAAAAACAACAACATTTTGCAAAATTTTCTCTTTGCCTTTATTTGTATTCTTAATACTTACTTGAAAGCTACTTTCAGCTGCTCCCTTATTCACAAGGGATCACCGCAGCAGGGCGCTCCGCATATTTGATTTGGCGGGTGCCCTTCCTGAAGCAACCCCCAAGGGATCTGTATCTCCTCCCGGGATTGAACCGGGGATTTTTTTGTTTGTTAGGTGAATGCGTAAACCGCTAAATCTTTTTTGAAAATGATTCCCTCTTATAAATGTTTTATACCTTTTCAGCTGTAAGAACTTCTGATTTATTTATTCCACAGGGACGAATTCTAAAAGAACAGGAGGTCAAAGTTACAGTACGTTCACACCATTCGTGAAGCAAAGTTTTCCCCTTGCGTTACTCGTGTGAATACAGTTGAGTTGGAAATCCACAAATATTTGCCTCTAACAGCCAATGGGATGAGGAGGAGTCCAACCAACAGCTGGAATCAAGTAACAGTAACATATTTTTACAATTTACCATGAAGTCGTATGACTTTGTGGACTTTCCTCCGAGTCCTCTCCTTTTTTTCAGTCGTGTAAAAGTGAAGTTGATCCATTCAGCTCCAGCTGCCCTCAAACAATGTCAGTAACTTCTCCTCCATTTCTGATTGGTGTGGCATCAGGAGAGTTCCAGCTGATGGGTTTTTGCTTTGCAGCGTAAGTGAATTTTTCACCAAAGTTCACCTGGCCCGGTGTCACCTGTTGAAAATTCACATCAAATGCCCTAATTTCATTGACTTTGCATGTAATCATGGACTATGTATGTTTCGCTTCACAACGTTAACGCACCATACCTCGCAGTAAAATTTTGCAGCAGCGTTTGAACCTGTGACACCACTGATGTTCTACAGATGGTGAAATTATACAGAGTGATGGTGCGACCAAAACAGATGTGCAACTAGAAGATGAAGAGTGATGAGCTGCAGTAATGCAACTGTTTGTTTCAAGTTGAACCAACCAGCATCGAGCCCTTCCCAGCACTTTGTTTCTGTCCACTTTGAAGTACCAACCATGAAGTAGGTACTTTGTTCTTAAAACAACCAGCTAGTAGATTCAGTGCAAAAGTGGTCTGAGAACATTTAGTGATATAGCTACAGTAAATTATCAGCTTGTAATCATTAGAAAATATTCTAATAATAAAACAGAACTTATAAAACTTTGAAAATGTGTAAGACAGCACGTAGTCATGGTGCTGCAGTTGTGTTTAGACTTTTTTTTCTTGGTTATGAACAGCAGGGTGGGATCTGTTATGTTTTGACTCTTAAGTGTTCTCAGATAGAGACAGCTGATATTGTGGCGATAAATGACCAATTTGTCCCTGTGAAGGAAGAAGATGAGTAAACAAAGATGTGAAGCATAATGAAGTATCTAACTCTGACTCTAAGCTCAGGGAGAAGTGTGTTTTTGTTGTCAGTCTTTATTTTCACGGACAGTTCTTCCTCTCATCACTCTTCCCTCCACATGTTTCCAATCTGCTGCGCTCATCACCGTCATTAGAGAGAAAATTAGATTACAGCTCGGAGCTCTGTGCATACTGGGAGGCCTCCGCCGAGCTCAGCCTCAGTCCAAACCGCCGGGATCAGCCTGGAAAGTGCCACTGCCGATTGGCCCTGGCATGTGTGAGCCGCAGAGCTGATTGGCTTAGAGTCCAGACACACAAGAACGTGTATGAAGATTCCCACATACCAACCAACGCACACATTGTTAATCAGTGAAACCAGCGACCAGGCAGCAGGCTGAAGGAGGAAACGCTGCAGCACATCACAGAGGCGATCCTCTTGAAAAGCCATCAGCATCCATCTGCTGTTGGTTTTATCTGAGAGTAGAGCAATGAGCGGCTAAGGAGTGGAAAGAGAGCTAAAAGAAACTCTCATAAAGTACTCTGGTGACGACCTTCCTAAATTTCTATGACAATTCTCTGAACTCAAACTCATGGAACATGTTTAGCTTCAGTGTGACACTCACTTCAATGTCATTCCACAATAAACCTCCAGAAATCCTATCTAGAAACCAGAGCAAAACCCATTCAAATGAGAATCTGTCTGTTTTAAGGTTTCCTCCAGTCTCACAGTGATCCTGACAGTTTATCTGTACATCCATGATACACTGCAGACAGGAGCTGCTCACAGCAAGATAATCTTTGTGATTTGATGCCACTTTTATGATTTTTGAAGCCCTGCATGAGGTAAAAAGCTAACAATAATAACAAATGAACCACACCACAGTCACCTGACCACCAATGATCATCTGTGTTTGGTGTGATGAAAACTCTGATAGTCTAACTTAGCCATTTGTTAGCAAATGGCTTCTCTGGGACAGGTAAAAGCTTAAAAAGTCAGGGCTGTTATTCCCAGCTTTTCCCTGGTGCAAATCCTCCAGGTTCAGTTTCCAAAAGCAGCGATGAACCTCGTAAAAAGATTTACGGCCTTCGCTTGAAGGCTGGAACTGAACTGTTAGCGACTTTACAAACAATAAATCAGGAATATTGTCTGGAGACCTTTGAATAAAAGGGAATTAATCAGCTCATAGTTATTATTAAAGTCCTTATTGGACTGGTGACCTGTGTCCCTCCAAAGGCTTGATAGAAAAGCCTCGAGTACAGAGAAAAGTAGGTTAATGAGACACAGAACAAGAACATGGGGTGCTAAATGCGCTGTTTGATAGTAAACAACATGTTCTCATATAAAAGTGAACAACATCGTTTGTCACACTGGATTTACGTCCCAGTTTGTCTCAGATGTCTCTGAGCTTCAGCTGAACCACACATTAGTGGAAACTTGAGTAAAACCCACCAAACAGATGAGGCGATCTAACTCAGAGCTCAGATCTGAACGCTCGGATGTCCTAGAGTGTGTGTGTGTGTCTGCTTTCTGTGTGGTGAAATCTGCTTCATGAAAACAGCCTCAGCACTCAATTTGATCGGACTCCACACACAAACAAGTTCACGTCCAGCACTGGAGGAAAACCCCGCGAACAGGACTCATGAAGTCACCCAACCGCACATCTGCTTCCAGTCAGAGGAGGTCCAATCTGATCCCCCAGACTGTTTCTACAGAGGAGGTTTTAATCTGCTCCAGATTGCCCTACCCGCACATCCCCACAAAGGAAACAAACCACCCTGCAGCAGAGGGGTCACATCAGGATGGATTATGCAACAGGGGCTTCACCAATCTGCAGAGGTGTGCTGGTGCAAATCTGTAGGTGCACGATGGGAAAACCTACTCCAAGTCCGAGCTTTTAAGGATGAATTCCAGGACTAAACGTTCCCTCTTGTTTGTTGTTTACATTAAACTTCACCTCCGCCATCTTTATTGGACCATGTGGAGCTTCATATGGCTCGTATAAAGAGCAATGACGCACTTTACAGACCTGATGAAGTTACATAACCACCATAAAGGACTGTTTTATTTTCCTTTGTAATGTATACTTTGAGCACGCTCAATCTGAGGGACTCAGTATTTGTGGAGGTCAGAGGTCAGAACCACAACCAGAAATCTGTCTCTGCAGATATGAGGCTGGATGTGTTGATTTGGACCAAACTGAATATAAAACAGACAACTTTCAGTCACATGTTATTCAAATAATACTTTGTTTTTAGCGAACAGAAACTTCAAAGGAAACATGGACATTTAGTCATGTTTGAGACAAAGCATCTAGCTGTGTCACTTTGTCGTTGCATCATGCTTCTTTGTGGTTGTCTTGTCTCTTCATGGTTGCTTTGTGTCTCTTTGTGGTTGCATTGTGCGTCTTTGTTGTTGTGCTGTGCCGCTTTGTGGTCATCCTGTGTCGTTTTGTGGTTGTTTTGTGTCTGGAGTTGTTTTGTGCCACCTCTTTGCACTCGCAGTTGTTTTGTGTCTGTTTCTGTTTGTTTGAAGTCGAGTCCTCTATGAGGCCTCAGTGTCTTCACTCCTGTTGGTTCGGAAGGAAACAGCAGATATCTACCCTTCAGCAGAGGTGGCAAAAGTACACAAATTCTTCACTTAAGTAGAATTACAGATACTAATTTCTATTGTGAGCTCCAGTAGATTTTTTTTTTTTGTGTACAGGCTGACCTATGCTGCTTCTGCTCTGAGATTCACAACTGAGATTAAATATACAACTGAATTCAACAAGATATACCAGATGTTACACAATCTATCATGGCTGATTTCCCACCCCTTATACAGTATAAAGCTGGTATAAATGTGGAATTCAGTGAGTGAATCATCAGGTTAAATATGTATTGATGCCTGCTGCCCTTGATGTAACCTAATATTGACCATGAACACCACAGCCACTCTGCACCAGTCCAACATAGTTCATTACTGTAAACTTCACCACAGTACTGCAAACTCAGCAGTGTAGTCTGCACTAAACTGCTTGTATTTTCATGCAACCTTTGAATAACACAGAGCTAGTATACTTCAGTTAGTTTTGCAAGACATTAAACAACATAACTTCAGCAACACATCATGTATAGATCCAATATCTGCTCAAAAAACTCTAAAATAAATTACACATTATATGTAAGCTTTAAATTTCCAGTTTATCAAATGTCACTGAGCAGTCCTTACCTTTAAAATACTCTCTCTTCTTCCTCTCCTGTCCTGTCTTTTTTCCATCTTTCTCCCATTCTTTTCTCTACCTGTGAAGCTGGACCTTTAGCTAGCAGACACTGTGTGACAAACTGCACACAAACAGTTTGTCTGTTTGCTGATATTTGTTGAGCTGTTAAAATGTTGCATTTGAAATTACCTGCCACTTAAAAAATGTTACTCCCTTTATACTCACACCTCTTCTGTAGTGCTAGATAGATGCTAAAGTACCACAGCCACAGCTTACTAACACCTGTATCAAAAACACCCTTCTGGATCATTCCGGCCCATTTTAACCCCTTAGTATAGTGCTGTAAATGATGCATAAATTATATATTTTTCCCTATTTCATCTCTACGTGTGCAATAAGCTCCAGTGATGGATACACCAAAAGGATTGTCTTTTATGTGTTATTATTCCCTCCATTTAGGTTTGAAAGTACGCAGTGGCGTGAATAATAACTCCCCTCAAATGTCTTAAACCTAAAGTAACAAGCCTGTTTGGAAAATATAAGAAGTAGAAAGTAGTGAAATTTGTGTTAAACTGTAGGGAGTAAAAGTAAAAAGTTGTCACAAAAATAAACACTCAAGTAAAGTAAAGATACCTCAAGATTCTACTTAAATACAGTAATGAAGTATTTGTACTTTGTTACTTCCCACCTCTGCCCTTCAGCTTGTCCGAAGGGGCTGATTTAAAACTCCCACACATTTTCTATTAATTCTGAACTGTTTCTAAATCTTTTGCTTTCCATGGAGCTAGCTGCTGCTCAGTTTTGCACAAATTCACTTAGCTGACCTTTGACCTCACCAAATACTCCTGACCAAGAGCTGTTTACAGACCTCTTTAGTAGTTAAAGAGCAGCAGATGATTGATGATGATGAGAATTTAATTTTTTTTTTTTATCTGTTAGTATTCACTGAATAATGTGAAATAAAAACATAATTTCTGAGCACTTTAGACATCTCAAAATGGAAGCTGCTGATGACAAAAACAAACTCAGATGAAATGTGCTTCAAACCAATAAACCAGCTGCAGATTTGCCTTTTGGCTGATGAGTCCATAGTGAGAAATGTCGGCTAAGGCTGCTGTGAAATTTCAGCCTCAGACCTCCTTCAGCTTTCACAGTTTGGTGGTAAAAATGTCGGCACGTGGCCTACAGTTGAAGTCACGTGGGGAAGTGGGTTGGAGGCATGTGTGGCGAGAAAACAAAAAAACTTCAAACACTTCTCACCTCGAAGGAGACATCTGCTCAGTGTCAGAGCTGCCGCCGCCTTCACTGAACACTGCGGACTCTGGAGAAATCAGCTCCACACTGGAGATTAAAACAGGAAGTGAAAAGCTGTTAAAATCATCAGTTTCTCCTCTGTAGACCATACATTTTTGCAGATAATTTCATAATATTCTGACTTTAATGTTTTAGATTTCGCTCACCTCACCACCATGCTCATGCCAAAGTCACCCCAGATGAGGCAGAAAGTGAAGGCAGTCCACGCTGAGGGGGCAAATGAACTGTGGGTCATAAAATACTCAGCAGCTGGTTACAAAGACATTAGGGTAGTTTTGATTTCATACCAAGATTTCTTTATTACAAAACATATAAAGTGCTCATATAATATGAAGCTTTGTTATGAGTTAGGAGCTGCAGTGAATACAGGTGGAGCAAAAAACTCTTTGGCCACTGATATGTGTACAAAGACACATTTTATCTAGATGATTTAGTCTCCACTGGGGGGCAGATTATTAGTGCTGAATCATCTCCGACTGTAAAGAGAAATCTGTCTTCGTATTTTGCACAAGATAAACAGAAACCAAAGCATTATACAGGGAGGTTACAGTGTCACTGATGTGGCTGAGATCAGAGCAAACAAAATGAGAGCAGAATCATTGTAGACTGTTTCTCAGTTGGATGAATGTTCCTCCATTGTGGCACTGATTCAAATTGCTCCTGACCTCACTGGATAGCTGCTGAGATGGATCTCTCAGACCAGTACCAATAATTTCTCAACAAATATAGACTGATGACTTAGCTTCTGGCCTATATAAATTATCATCGGTAGGCGATAGTTTTAAGATTGCATTTTAGCAAATGCCATCCTTTTTTGCTCTGCACACAAACTGGTTACCTGCATGCAAACAAAGCCTACTCAAATGTGACTGGTCAACAGAATTTGGACTACAAACACAAACCAGACAGCTCCTGCTACCAAAATCTTGTTCCTTAGCTTTAGATTCTACATGTATGTTAGATTCTACATGTCTGTTTGTCAGTCTGTCTATCTATCTTACAAACCTACAAACTTAAAAACCAAACAATCAACCACTGAATCAAGATCAGTCTGTAAGTATAATTAATTTATTTGTTGCAGCATGATACAAACAGTTAAAAATGAGCACCTAATACAAATAAGTATGCATCAGTACTAGTAATCTCATGATAAATCAAAATAAAAGTAAGAAGGAACCTTTTTCTGAATGGAGTAATGTCATTATTTTAGATAGGTAAGGTATTATCTGATTCTAAAATTTTAGTGTAAAGGATTTGATGTGAAATGGGTTAGGAGTTTTTTGATGAAAAATATTTCTAAAAGATGATAATCCCTCTTTAATACAGGCCCTGACAGTGTATTATTTCATCCAGCTGCTTGGAATTTTCCTCTAAAACATGAGTGTTAGTCAGAGTTCCTGGTGGATTTCTGCACACATTTCTTTCTTCATAGCACAATTTGTGCAAACTGTCTCCTCAGCTGTTGGGTTTCTCGGTGTATGTCGATGGTGGATCAGCTGCAGCTGGTTTGGTGTTTCCAGCTCTGAGAATCCACAACAAACAGAAAGTGAGAGCCAAACCTTGAGTCAGCGGGAACCCCTCTGAGTGTTCAGACTCTCCCACACTGATGATGAGTCATGATAGCAGTCAGCTGGTCAGGGATTAGGGAATCTCCTCTACCAAACACCCACAACTCAGAACCAGAACCAGCACACAGGACACACCCAAATCCCATTCCTTTCTTCTATCCCAGCTTATTTGTCTTTGTCATCAGCAGTTCGTGGATGCTGCCAGGCTGTTTCCATGGTCATCCTGTTGGATGACGCATGTGGGTGATTCTCACTTGAGTTGCAACATAACAAAGAGTTTTACCTCCTTAGAGGTGAAACAGGTTAAATAATGACACTCTTTAGTCAGATGACATCACCTTTCCATTGCATTCTTCGTTCTGCTTCTTTAAAAGTCCAAGAAATGGCTCTACCAGATTTAAAGCCATTTCTTTTGGATATTTTTTCCAAGTCCAGCAGTCTTTTGACTTGTTGGACAGTTGTTGGTGTTGGAGCCTTCAGAGACCTAAGGATGAGTCAGTTTCTACAATGAGGGAGGATGGATGATAAGACACTATTGTTGCTGCTGTCATGGTTAAACATGGCAGCAGAAATAACTGGAACATAAGTCATATAGATTTTCCATCTTTCTTATACATCACATTGTGGTGAACATCCAGAGTCAATAGAAAAGTAGTGCTAGACCCTTCACATTGTAGGGTCTAATGCTGATTGTCAGGTATCAGCATATCAGGGTTCTTGTAGTTAGGGTGTTGCATGTGGGAGGAATGTGTCAAGACTGAACCACTGTGATATGGAGAACATGGTTTTGGTTTGGAGCATCTCTGAAACCTTTTTGGGCACAGCAGCTCAGCAGTGATTAAAATGTAATGCTAACAGAGGTCTGACAAGGGACGAAGGGCCAGATAACACAGGCACCTTAGAGTCTGGTAAAGTCCAGGACTCAGTGAGTCTGAGTGAAGGACAGACAGCACATCAGACTCATCAGTCTATAATGGATGGAATTACTTTGCTTTGCTTTGACCCTGACATGTTCTCTTCTTCACTGAACCCATGACAAAGGCAAAAGAAAAACCACTGCAATCACCTAAAAGGTCATCATGATCCAAGCACCCACACTGGATGCCTTCCAGTTAACCACTAACAACTATAAAGACCAGCTAGCTACCGAACATCAGATTTTTCTAACACCAGCTGGCACCCTTTTTGTTGCTATCCGATTTTTCAACACTGTCCTTCCCAGAAAACAACCCCATAAGTTCTTTGTGCAAGCTAATATTATGACCTTAGTGATGATAAGGGACCTCTAGTGGCTGTGAGGAATTGTATGTAAAATGTGTCCTTGTGTCATGACTTCTAGAATGGGCAAGACTCTGCTAACCTTAAAATGGAACTTTCTGAGGTGTTTAATGTTATAAAAAGAGTCTATTTTTATCCAATCCAAGATCTTTTCCATAGCCAAACAGTGAATGAAATTAAAATGAAGATGACCCAAATGACACTTGCATTCGTAGTTTGAAAATCTTAGAAATATGACATCTAACCAGATACTTACTCTGGATGGCATTACTTTTGCCTCTAGGGACACTGTGAGGAATCTTGGATTCATTTTTGACCAGGATATGTCTTTCAACGCGCATATTAAACAAATATGTAGGACTGCTTTCTTGCATTTGCGTAATATCTCTAAAATTAGAAGCATCCTGTCTCAGAGTGATGCTGAAAAACTAGTTCATGTATTTATTACTTGTAGGCTGGACTATTGTAATTCATTATTATCAGGTTGTTCTAAAAGCTCCCTGAAAAGCCTTCAATTAATCCAGAATGCTGCAGCGAGAGTACTGACAGGGTCTAGAAAGAGAGACCATATTTCTCCCATATTAGCTTCTCTTCATTGGCTACCTGTTAAATCCAGAATTGAATTTAAAATCCTTCTCCTCACATACAAAGTCTTAAAAAATCAGGCCCCATCATATC
>VUQI01028467.1:23948-35820 GCA_015106735.1 Paratilapia polleni | reverse complement strand
TTTTTTTTTTTTTTTTTGCCTTTGCATGTCTCTGAGCACAGAAAGAGTTCAACTATGTGCCTAAAAAACTACTCCGAAATTTGGGTCATCTTTATTTCAGGCTCAACTCGAATTGTGGAGGGAGGGTGTGACTTAGAGACTGATGAAGAGAGCACGATGGAGGACTGGAGTGCCCTTGTGGTCCCAGACACAGATGGACAAGATGAGAAGGGAGCACAAGCACAGCTGAGGCCTTGTAGCGTGGAGTATTATAAGACCAGGAGTCAGTGAGCCCTGGCTCTGCATTGATGACACTGGCTTTTCTGCCACTCAGTCATTCACTGCTCTCACCAGGAACCCCTGGGACATGACTCGCTGAGCAGAGTTGCATCAAGATTAAAGGCACTCTTGCCTTCTGAGATCAAAAGTTTGCTAGGCTATGCCAAAAGTGTTTCCAGAGGAGTTATGATGGTACATTTGATACACTGGACACAAATGCCCAAAGCTATTAGCAATGGGAAAAGGAAACTCAACTAAAAGCAGATCAGAATGATTTGAATGTTCCAATTCTACTAAAGTTCTAATAAATTTGAGTCAATTAAATATGTCTTACATCTGTTTGGGGAGAAAAGAAATTGACCGGATTTCAGTGGCAAATTGCCAAATTCAAACCAAAGCTCAACTCTGACAAGTCATCAACTTTGACATTTTGCTGCTCCAATTTACTGTCATCATTACAAGAGCTTTTCATAAAGAGTGTAGTTTATGACAGATGGATTGGTTTGACCTATTATGACTGCCCTCTTTTATGAAATCCCTTAAGCCTCATGCATAGAAATCACATTTGTCAGGTCCTTAGAAAGGGACAATGAACATAATCCTTTAATGGGAAAAAGTTGTATAAAGGTATGCATTCAGGCATGAAGTCTTGTTTGTCTGACTTGCATTCTGCTTATTGTGTGCTGTGTTTGATGAGTGTATCCACTAAATGGCTAGGATGGAAAATGTAAAAACTGTCACGAGTTATCTCTCTGGCTTTACATTCCCTGAGAGATGAAGCACAAAGCATACTCTACCTGAACTCTATAGAGTACAGACAGACCAGTAAAAGAAAGCACACAATAGCATCATTTGCTTCTGATCCATTTTGTGAAAGGAGAAGAGTGAGAAAACAATATGAACACATTGCCTCAGCACTTGCACAGAATGGAAAAAGAAGTGTAGAAACAACCTGACAACACTGAAATTCTGAAAAAACAAGTTCACTGCTGTGGATTTATTGCAAGTGCATGTAATGCTGGTCAGGATATGTAAACTAGGAAGTAGAATATAAGATGCCAAATACAAGATTCCAAGAAAAATTATTATCTATGGATTAATTTAGATGACTTAATCATGCAGCTGTAGGGACATGTTTTTATATCCACAACAGACCAAAATGGAGCAATGACAAAAAGAGGAAACTCTGATCCTTTCCATCTTCACCTCATCATCTTCCTCTCCTCTCAAAGAAGGAACTTTCAGATAGGCAACGCAGAACAAAGAAACTCCACAGACCAGAGCTGGTTTCCAAGGTAACAGCAAACGGGGCCCCCTTTGGATCAAATGGCTAATTTCCACACCTGTACCCCTCATTGAAACTGTAGAGCTATGTGGATTTCAACGTGTTTTATGACTGCTTGCCCGAAGCAATCAGCTGCAACAGAGGTGACCACACTGTATGGGCTAAAAGAACTACAGAGTGCCACCTCATTAGTAGTAGCACACTGATAGGAACTGCTGGCTTTTTCTTTCTGGCTCATCTCTGCCACTATCTTGTGTGCGTTATGTCATCTCGCTCTTGTTCTGCATTTCATTTTCTTACCAAAATCCTCAGTGTGGCTGTTTCTTATATTGTGTCTTCACTTCCTTCCCATCTCCTATTGTGATCTCATATTCAGGCTTTCATCACATGGCTCTTTTCATCCCTGTCAGTCTGTCACTTTATCCAGACTCAGTGCCCTCCCAATCCCTTAATATGTAGTTAGCATAGAGAAAGGAGTTATCTGCTTTAAATTTCAAAGTCTACTACATTTAAAATGTTATTCACTGATAACTTAATTAGCCACTTGCACTAATTTGAGCCACTTCTTTGTAATAATTTATTAACACTGAACAGTAACTTGACACCCCTGAAAAATCTTGCTTTTAACTTTCAGTTTGAACGTCTTAACTTGATGCACTGATATCTTAATGGACCATAGGCTTAGTATAGAAGTGGTGTCACCACTTCATTCCCAAAAGTGAGGCCAACATATTGCAGAAACTGGCTCTGGTATCTTGCACTGGTGACAGCTAGAGTCACTGGTTGTCAGCACCATCTGGTTGTCAGCCTGGTCAGTCTTGATGGTACTGACCTGACAACCAGTCAGGTCAGTACCATCAAGACTGCAGAACAACTCATTTTGTGGTTCGAAACAGAAAACAATAAAGTAAAGTGACATTATGTTGAATTTCTGAATTTCAGGTGACATTTTTTTTACGTTAGGTTTTCCATCTGATAACTTTGTGGGGTGTGGTTTATAACCCTCTGCGACCAACTGGTGAACTGTTCAGCGTGTACCTCACCTCTCACCCGATTGCAGCTGGGATAGGCTCTAGCAACACCACAACCCTGAATTGGAGAAGCGGAAGAAGATGGATGGATGGATGAATGGATGGATGGTTTATAACTTATGCTACAACACAGCCACTAGAGGGGAAATAAGTTACTTTGGCTTCACTTCTAAGGACAAAGCAGCGGGCTGTAAAATGAAGCTGGAATTAAAGTGCCTGAAATTGTTGTTCTTGGAATGGCAAATTAAGGGTTGTCTCATAGTCCCATAGACTCCCGTATTAAAATGCTCAACAGTAAAAATAAACCTCTTTACAGGTAGATACTTTCCTCGTTTGTGACATCTTTAGTGGGGGTGAATTTTTACATCATTTAAATGGTGTTAAGGCCTAATGTTATGAATAATTAGGGGCATAGCTGTGTTTGTGTGACCGGTGGCTCCTGTTTTTCCCTGTTCACTGTTAGGCTGTACTCAAAGACACTCTGAGGAGTTTTCAAAGAAAAATCGGATGCTGATTTTGGCCATAATCAGGAGCCTGTTGAATATCACAGTGAATTATGGGTAAACCTTGCTAAGCAAACTAGCTAACTAGTGCTAGCAATAATCAGTAATTTCCCAGCTTTTGCCTCATGCCCAAATGAGAGAGGAAGGTTTGAAACCTTTAACTAGAGAGAGCCAGAGAGTGTTACTTTTTCAGTCGGGGAGCGGCTGTGGCTCAGGGGGGAGAGCAAGTCGTCTGCTAATCGGAAGGCCAGCGGTTTGATCCCTGGTTCCCCTAATCTGCATGTCGAAGTATCCTTGGGCAAGATACTGAACCCCAAGTTGCCCCTGATGCATTCTTTTGAGTGTGTTTGAAAGTTAGTTAGAAGGACTTGTGCTTAGAAAAAAGTGCTTGTGTGAATGGGTGAATGTGGCATGTTGTATAAAGCGCTTTGAGTGCTCAAATTGAGTAGAAAGGTGCTATATAAGTACCAGTCCATTTACCATTTCAAGCAACAATCAAGATGAATGATCTTCAGGTATTTTTTCCAAAACACAGTTAATTGGTTTCATAAGGATAGTGTGGGTGTAGTTCAGTCCGATTTGACTAACTTTCCATAAGCTAATGACCCCACAACATTCGTTTTTTGATTCACTTGTTGCAAATTCCTCCCAGTTCTGGCCAATAGTGGGTGAACAATCAAATGATTGGTGAATTCTTCTTCAAATAGGAAGCCCTGGCTGGCGAAAACATATACATACAGTAATTAGTAAAGACAATAATAAAAATAATAAGGCAATAATAAAAATAGTAAAATATGAACATTCATATAGGACACTTAAACAAGAAGCAGACAGAAAATAAGTTTTCAGGGCTTTTTATTCTGTAACCAAAAGTTCTGGCATTTAAAGACAGAACTTAAAATTAACTCTGTGGAGTGTATTTGTTCAATTTTCCTCAGGTTGAATGCCTGTCCTCCAAGGGCCAGTAGCCAAACAGTCTAATAGCATTGCAGAGGTTCTAATTTGTGTGCATCCTAATGACTGCTGCCCCAAGCTGTTTGCACAGTCTCTCGGCAAGCCATGAGAAGGTCAGCATGGCATCACAGCAGACGTTAAAGACAGACTTAATTGTTTGAACAACTGACAGTTTACACACACACACACACACACACACACACACAGAGTTGTGTATCCATTATTTCAGTGGACATTACACTGACTTACATACATTTCCTTGAGCCTTACCCTAACCTTAACTGTATCTACTGCATGCTCACAACCCACCTTAAATGAACCTTAAAACATCACCACCTGAAATTTTAATGATTTTTCTGATGGAAACTTTCTGTTTTTCCCCCTCAGGAAGACACATTCCCATAATGTGACTGTGTAAATAGATTTAGGTCCCCACAACATGAGCAATACCTTGAAAACACACACAGAGCTCCTTTTTTACACCAACCTGTAGCATGCACACACACACGCACACACACACGCACACACACACAACCTGATATACGCAGGAGCGCACATGTGCCACATGTAAGTAGAAGGACTGTACATAAGCACACACATGATAACTACAGTATCTTTACCATAGTGTGCTCCTTTCATCACATTGGCAGGGACCATATCAGTTGGGTTATTTTCTCCAGGCAAATGAAATGTGTTTTCTGTATCAGAACGTATTTAATGGTCCTTTTACTTCCTCTGACATTTTAAAAACAAGTTTTTTTTGTTTTTTTTTTTTTGCTTTCTTGGCTGTTAGCGGCATTGTAGAGGCGATGAAAATTCACTTTTATCACCCTGAATATGGAGAGTCAGTCAGTCAAATTGATGTAACAGTCGGATAAATCACTCTACCACACATTCTTAAGTTTAAGCAGACACATCCGGGGTAGTTGAAAATGAATTTGTTTCTCAGAAAAAAACAAAAAACTGCTTGCACTTTTTAAAAAATACTTATTGGTCTTTGTGTTTTCAGTTCAGAAAGCCTTTCTTGCTTTTTTCTCTGTTACAATTGGCCTCAAGGTGATCCAGAATCAACCATTACACATGGCAAGAGGCTCCTTAATCAAGACAGACATCTTGGAATTTGATATGGAAGTGCTCAGGTCAAAGCTAATCTGTTAGGATATATATTTTTAATATATTCATGCAGGCTAATTTAGATTAGGAACATAAAGACCAAATTAAGAACACAGGGGCCAAAGTCACAAATGGAAATGAGCACAGACATAATAATGAAACTGTACTTTAATTAACCTTGGAGTAATCTTCATTTTCTGGATGCACTCTATGTCCTCTGGATCATAAAATGCCTTTGCCTTGATCTTCAGTGAATTTAAGGCCAAAATCTGTTTTGTGTAAAGAAGCAACAACTATACTTTTCAATTTTCACCATCCAAGAAACAGACAATTTGTAATGTCTTTCAGGTCAGGGAAGGCGTATTAGTTTAGAGGAAAAACTGAGTAAAGCTCAAATCTTATGCTAATTTAGGACCTTTTTATGCTTCAAACCCTTATTTTAAAAGCCTGTTGCAGAGTGAAGATAAAACTCAGAAATGAATATGTGACACATGCATAACCGGTTAAGGTGATAGTCTTTGCAGTTCTTACATCGCAAACAGATGAAATGGGAAAAGTTGAGTGAAAATATGCTAGTCTAAATCTTTAGTGCTAGTTGCTGCACATTGCTTGCTTTGGTTAGGCTCATTTTGCATTCTGTTGGCAGGTTCTGTCCCTCCTGTAGATGCATTACAAGCAGCTGCTTGCTGTGAGCAGTTTTCACTAACTGATGAATCATTCAGTCAACTGGCTTTCATGTTAAACACTTTTTCAACCAGTGAGAGATTTGAATTCTTTGCAGAATTTTATAGAAGGGCATTGATCTCTTAAAATATTCTCACAATTTTTTCTATTGAAAAAGTCTTTATGGCTGAATTTTCAGGCTGTGGTGCAATTTCCTCATAAGCCTTGAATATTCTTACAGATATTGAATCTGAAATACTTTATAGTACTTGGGAATGTATCAGGATAGTTTTGCACTGAGTCATGAATAAAGGAAAAAATAATGTGGATTATATATCAGTAAGTGTTAGAAGAATGGGCTTTGGAGCAGGCAAGCAGTACTGTGGTTTTGTAACTGTAGCTTTAGGTGAACGCATGAATTACACATAGCTTTCTGCAATTCTTTTTCAACAGTGCTTTTCATGCATAGAGGGAGCTTTATGTTAGAACATGTTCACTCCTTACTGGTGTCAAAGCACCTGTCAGTCACTCCCCAGTTTTATTTGAGTTTTCATTTGCTTTGAGCTGTCTTTTATGAATTTCTTACTACACAGTTTATTGGTCTTAATGTTTGTTTTTTGCTCAATCTTTGTTTTATTCTGTTGCTCCTGTGAGGGTTGCACTGTGCGCTCACCGGAGACTTGATTAGGTACACCTTACTAGTACTGGGTTGAACCCCCTTTTGCCTTCAGAACTGCCTTAATTCTTTGTGACAAAGATGCTGGAAACATTCCTCAGAGATTTTGGTCCGTTCTGACATTATGGCATCACACAAAAAACCTAAAAAGTGGCCGTGAGCGTATTTCGGTCTAAATCATACATGTCATGGTTCGTTCTCTGTTACATGGTTTAAAAGGACATAACACAGCATTGTAAAGGCTTAATTAAAAAATCTGACAACACACAAGCACTCAGATGTTGCCTGGAAGGTCCTACTCAGAATAGCCTGCTTTCCTTTAATGTGCATTTTTCTTACGTGTGGACACATTCAATAACCTGTGCTGGATAATGAGTACTTTTGCTGTTGTAAAGCAGAGTTTGTTGGGGATAGAACCATGTAGAATAAAGCATTTGGGGAAGTTATGATACGGGTGCAGACGTGGCCATGTACCAGGTGCATTTACTTATGCAGGGACTGTAATTGCAATGGGTTTTGGAGACAGGGTAGAGAATACAGCAATCTAAGCAGGTGAATTGGCAGCTTTGCCATGGCTGTGCTGAGCAGACTGCTAAATAAGGTATTCAGTTGTCCAGAGAAAGCGCTGCGACCGTGGCAAGGGGAGAGAGAGAGAGTGGGGGAGAGAGACAGGACAGGGGATAAAGAGGAGGAGCAAGAGGAGCAGAAAGAGGGAGAGAATGAGTAAGAAAGATAGATGGGAAGGTGGGGATCGAGGGAGACAGAGGAAAGATAGACAGCATGCACGGAGCATTGAGGACAATGGAGGGTAAGAGAGGGAGAGTGTATGAGATGAGCACCTTAGAAAATCATGCAGCCAGTCTGTTCCCCAGAGAGGCAGCGAGACTGGCTGTGGCTGACTGATCCAGTGCTGTGCTGCACTGTGTGAAAGGGGCCAATAACAGGCTGAGTAATGGGATTGTGCCACTGCAGATTGTGTGTGAACAGGTTGGGTCCTTGGGTGTTCCCACACGTCAGGTTAGCACTGGCCTGAATAAAACCGGAGTGAAGAGCCAAGCCTGCCTGTTGTGCTCAGTGTCTATAGGCTTACCAGTCTAGTTTTAAAGGATGAGGATGGAGATCTTCTACATATTATTCACTGTCCCATGTAAAGGCCAGAAGCCACAACAAACTGATCCAGGTAACACTTATTGTCTGTGTTGTAATATCCTCATATCGCTTATCCCTCATTGCCATTGAGCTTCACTGTAAAAAAAGACCTTTAAATCCCATCACTGAGACACAGTGTTCCTTTACTGCACTGAACACTGGCAGCACACTTTCAGCTGAAAACAAATCTACTATTTACTTCTACTGCTGCAGGTCTGTTGCAGTATCCAGAACTGGCATTGTTCCTTTAACAACATATGACAAACTAACAGCTGCTTTGTTGTCACTGTACTGTAAGGCAGTTTATTTTTACAAAGTCAGCAAACAGCCTATATCTATAAGCTTTCCATCTATGTTATCAAATCCAAAATGCTTCTGCAGCACAGATAATAATCCCACTTGCTGTTACTATGAAACTGACACTTAAAAAAAAAAAAAAAAATCATTTATCAGTGTCATTGCTATTTTATCATTTACATGTCACTATTCCCATTTACACTCACTTGTCAGTTTATTTGATACTCAAAGTCCCTCAGTAAACGCCTACCTCAATGAAGGTTACAATGTTCGGTTGTTTAAAACTGTTTCAGAGAGGTTTATTCAGCTGGATTGCTGTTTTGAAGGCTGTAGCATGTTGTTTCTAATGTTATCCATCCCATTTAGATGATTCCGATTAGACCCTGAATCATTTCATATGGTATCTACAACACACAGTTAAATGGCTCTGCAAGCTGCAGCTTTTGAGATGACCAGAAATTAAATAAAAACATTAAAAGCTGTCTAAATAAAAAGTGGACTTTTAAAACCGTGTGTGCCAGTAGATTTCATTTGGGGCTGATGCATTACAAAATTAGCTTTAGCTAAGTATACATAATAAAGTGGCTATTTATTTGGGGCTGTGGTATTAAAATATTTGCTTTAGTTTCCCCCCACTGATATGTCCACTAATGCTTTTTTGGTAGATGTGTGTTTTATGTACGTGCCTAAAAAGGCTTATATTACCGCAGCAAATATAAGCTGTCATAAAGTTACCTAATGTTGCCATTTGTTCACAGTCGCAGGAAATCTCCGTGGCATAGCTGGCAAACAGCAGTGAGCTAAATTATGTCTTTCTTCATTTGTCGTGCTGTTAGTGCTTGTTACCATGTAACCTGCTGTGGCAGACTTTAAATTATTCTGTTGTTACCAGTGTTAGCCACCATTTTCTGGTGTAAGGCTCTTTCTTTAAATAACAGAAATGCTTCCTCACCCTTTACATCTCCAGCAGCTTGATGTCAGAATTATCCATTGTGCATTGCTCACTAGTTTCCTCCATTATGTGTTAACTGAGCGAAGAACAGTACTGTAATCTGCTAGGGTCAAGTCAACCTGGAACACTGACATACGTTTTTGTAACACATTTTGAATTTAAACAAACAATGATTTTTTTTTAATGTAAGTGTGAATTAAATGGTTAGCATTGAAAGAGGTTATTAAAATCTCAAGCTGTGTTTGTCTCTCTGTATGTCAGCCTGTCTTAAAGGATACAATCTTCATCTGAAGCGAGTCAATGGGATCCATACTGATGTGTGGTTTAGTTACTGTAGTTCACACAATGTCAGTTAGGATTAGAGCCTCCACTGCTCAACACCCCCCCAGTCCTCGCTTTGAAGCC
The DNA here is from genome assembly GCA_015106735.1 of Paratilapia polleni. NCBI lineage: Eukaryota > Metazoa > Chordata > Actinopteri > Cichliformes > Cichlidae > Paratilapia > Paratilapia polleni. The sequence continues at coordinate 26,534 of VUQI01028467.1, read as the reverse complement.
CTTTTGCTCCACGTCCTGCTGGTGCTTTAGCTCACATTTAGCACGTCCCGTTGCATTAGCCTCACTCTATCCTTTACCTTGTGGCTCAGCTCAAGTTGCTGCTGCCCAGCCATTTTCATTTCCTCGTTGCTTGTTTGATATTTGTCCATCACATCATCTGCTCACCCTTGTGTGAGGGGGCTCGTGCTCGCAAGCGCATGAGCGTGTGTCAGAGTTCGTGTTTTAATTGTATTTGGCATACAGCTGTGATCAGTCAATTCATTTAATAGCTCAAGGTGTTGTGAAGGTTTGGCCTAAATAATGCATGATGAAAGAAGTGTACAGACAACATGATGAGATGAATATGCTGCCAAATGTATAGCTGAGTGCCATTTCTACACCAACACAAAATGCATCCATGGCTCCAGATGATGAGTCAGACTTGTTTCATTTATTTTTTTTAATTTTTCTACAGTATTGATTTCAGATTATTCAAATGAACTTCCCACTTCCTGCACTTGTTAAGAGGAGAATATAATTCTTTGGTGAGCAACCAAAGTCGTGATGTTTTGTTTTCATACTTGTATAACAAGCTTTCTATAAGGAAGTGGACTGTGGCTCTTTCTGGTGGCAGCTGCAGAGAGCGCTCTGTAACTCCGTCAAAAACACCTCAGTTTTTTGAACAAATTTCAGGCCTCTGACGTCTCATTACTTTGGATTAACTAGTCACAAGTGTCACCTCTGACAGTACTCTGGGGGCTACAGATGATGGCCTAAGGGTTTATCCGTGCCCTGTGGCACTATTCTGTCTTACCCTGGAATGGTACTGAGGGATGGAGGCGAGCAAACCAGAGAATTTAACTGGCTGTGACTGCCTCAAACCAGATTTTCTCTTGACCTTGAGCATCTTGTTTGGAGTAAATGTGTTTTTATTCTTTTTTTCTGTTGGCATTTAATAGCAGAGTCATTAGAACGGTTGAAAGGTTGCTTTTTCAGTGCTTAACATTTTGTTCTGCTACAGTGCAGTTTGTGCCTGAAAAAGTGGGAGTGCTGTATCAAATGGGATTCTGCTTAATACAGAACAGTACCACTTAATACTCCATGTGTTTTTTGTTTTTTGTTTTTTTTTTTTTTATGTAAGATAGCATTATGTCCTCATATAACACGCTGTTTTAACAGCAAGTACATCACATTATAGGACATTAGTTAAGAAAGAAAGTAGTGAACTTTAATTTGATAAATATTGAAAAGCAGCACACAATGGGCTTTACTTATATTCAAATTTATTACATCTTGTATTAATCAATATTTTTATATGAGCAATGGGTCAAATGTCTGTGTTTAATATATTCAAGGTTGCATATTGACAAACCCACAGAAAATTATTAGGAGATGGTAAGATTAAAGAAAGTGCAAAGGAGAAGGGAAATATTTCACTTTGCCAGATGGCAAGAAACTAAATAGACTAAATAGAAGTTTGGGGTCACATTCTCCACAACAACAACAAAAAAAAAATCATACTTTTACTATTCAAATGAGTCGCAAAGTGTGGTGGCAATACAGTCAAAACAATGAGAAATACATTTACATCAAAGAATCATCCATCTCAACATCTAGACTGCCTATTTGTTGGTAATCTGGAGCAATTTCACCTCATGCTGTATGAAGCACCTAAAACAAGTCTGATTGATTTGATGGGCACTTTTTATGTGCTGTACGCTGAAGCCGTCCTCACATCCAATCAATAGGGTTAAGATCCAGTGACAGAGCTGGCCACTTCATTATAGTCAAGAATATCAGCTGACTGCTTCTTTTCTAAATATTTCTTGCATAGTTTGAAGCTGTGCTTTGGGTCATTGTCCTGTTGTAGGAGGAACCCTGGCTCCAAATCCCATGATGTCCCCAGGGTGTACCATGGCATAACAAAATACAATCATAGCCTTCCTTTCATCCTGTGCAAATCTCTCACATTCTCCATAATGCCCGATGTGACAAGCATTTCTCTAGATTCTTATCATTTGAGCTACATCTAACAAAATGTTCTTTTTAAAAAAATCAGTTTTTTGTTTTTTGTTTGTTTATTATGTGGGGGCAATTTTTTCAGCATGAAATAACCTTCATTTCTTACAGCAAGCCTCCTCTGACGAGTTTCCATTTTGAGACTATAACTGAACCCACAAAGGCTGACGCTCCAGACACTCAACTAGCCAAATGTATTGCTTCTTTTTTCAGCACAACAGCTTTCAGTTGTGCTAACATCATTTGGAAAGGGTTTTATTCTGCTGATTAAATAGCTTTTAACAAGATAAACTTGCATTAGGGAATGCAATGTGCAACTGAAGCACAGGAGTGATGGTTGCTGAAAATGGGCCTCTGTTTGCCTATGTAAATATTCCATTAAAAATCAATAATGACTGATTGACTGCATTTATTAAGAGTCATTTACAATGTTTATGACTGATTTATTTATTTCTTTTTCTTCTTTTTTTTTTTTTTTTTTTTTTAAAAAAATTTTTTTTTTTTTATATTTTTTTTTTTTTTTTTCTTTATATTTTTTTTTTTTTTTTTTTTTTTTTTTTTTTTTTTTTTTTTTGCAGAGAACTCTAC
>VUQI01028467.1:0-23928 GCA_015106735.1 Paratilapia polleni | reverse complement strand
TTTAATTTCTAATTGGCCCCAAACATTTGAGTTGGAGTGTAAACACTACAGTGTGCTACAGTGCATGTGTCTGCTAGTTGTGTAAATAGGTAACTGTTTGCTTACACATTTGCTAAAGTGGATAATATATCAGTGTTGTGTTTATTGTTTCTTTGCTGGACTCAAATGGACAAAAGGTTTAATTGTTGCAGGTTTAAGGGGGCTCTTCTTCGATTTTCTCATCAAAATCAATTTACCACACATGAGGAGTACTTTACAGCAATATAGACTCACCAGCCACTTTATTAGCTACACCTTGCAAGTACTACTTGAACCCCCTTTTGCCTTCAGATCTGTCTTAATTCTTCATGGCATAGATTCAACAAGGTGTTGGAAACATTCCTCAGAGATTTTGATCCATACTGACATGATAGCATCACACAGTTGCTGCAGATTTGCTGGGTACACATCCATGATGTGAACCTCCTGATCCACCACATCCCAAAGGTGCTCTATTGGAATGAGATCTGGTGACTGTGGAGGCCATTTGAGTAGTTTGAGATGATTTAAGTTTTGTGACATGGTGTGTTATCCTGCTGGAAGCAGCCATCAGAAGATGGGTACACTGTGGTCATAAAGGGATAGTCAGTAACAATACTCAGATAGGCTGTGGCATTAAATCGTTGCTCAGTTGGTACTAAGAGGCACTAAGTGTGCCAAGAAAATATCCCCCACAACATTACACCACCACCAGCAGCCTGAACCACTGATACAAGGCAGGATGGATCCATACTTCGATGTTGTTTATGCCAAATTCTGACCCTACCAGCTGAATGTCACAGCAGAAATCGAGACTCATCAGACCAGGCAACATTTTTCCAATCTTTTATTGTCCAATTTTGGTGAGCCCGTGCAAATTGCAGCCTCAGTTTCCTGTTATTAACTGACAGGAGTGGCATCCTGTGTGGTCTTCTGCTGCTGTAGCCCATCTGCTTCAAGGTTCAACGTGTTGTGCATTAGAGATGCTCTTCTGCATACCTTGGTTGTAACTAGTGGTTATTTGAGTTACTGTTGCCTTCCTATCAGCTCGAAGCAGTCTGGTCATTCTCCTCTGACCTCTGACATCAACAAAGCATTTTCTCCCAGAGAACTGCCGCTCACTGGATATTTTCTCTTTTTCAGACCATTCTCTGTAAACAGTAGAGATGGTTGTGTGGGAAAATCCCAGCAGATCAACAGTTTCTGAAATACTCAGACCAGCCCGTCTGGCACCAACAACCACGCCACGTTAAAAGTCACTTAAATCAACTTTCTTCTTCATTCTGATGCTCGGTTTTAACTTCAGCAGGTTGTCTTGACCATGTCTACATGCCCAAATGCATTGTATTGCTGTCATGTGATTGGCTGGTTAGATATGTGCGTTAATGAGCAGCCGAATAGCTGTAGCTTATAAAAATAAGCTTTTTTTTTTAACATCACTTCAACAGTCTCAGTTTGTGCTTGGTGGAATTTCTTTTAATTCTAAGTGTGTTTTACAAACTAAGGTTGTTGAGTTTGAAAGATACAGATTTGGGAAAAACAAACAAAGGAACAAACAAAACAAAACACAAATTGAACATTCACTTTCACTGAAATCATTCCGATCAAGTTTATGGAAAAATATTGTTTAATAAGAAGCTTTACATGAACAGAATCAAGGTTGTCAAAGTAATTTGACATTTGCACATATTCTAAGGCATAATTGACACACAATATAGTGGACTGCTATTGTATGAGAGGACGAATGACTCCAGTGGCTGAAGTCAGTGGTAATGAAGCTGGTAGGTGGATACATTTCATTATGCCCAGAGAAAGATGTGGCTAAGCCCTGTGTTCCCCTGTAATCCTTCCTGTGCGCTGCCCATTATGAGTCAGCCCCAATCCACTGTACTGAAAGTCATCACTTTTTGCTCGCCGCAGCAGGCCAGTTGAGCCAGGTGCCTGAGGCTTACTGACACCAGCCCTGTCTCTGGTGACTGAAGTCGCTTTAACACAGAGCCGAAGTTTCCTTCTTGCAGGCTGAATAGTGCTGCAGGGAGCACTGCTTAGTTCCTCTTGTTTAAAGATAAGATAAGGCTAACGACTGTAATAGCTCCTCAGGGAAATAGATACTCAGGATAATAGAGATCCACTAAGCATCAGTCCAGGTGTATTGGACAGAGCCAAGGTTTTGGCGTGGGTGAAAAAAAAAAGCTCCGCTTTGAATTTTTAAGTCACACTAATGACTGCAGTATATCAGCAGAGTGAGGAAATATCACTCCCTTTTTGATTTTTGTTCCTTAACATCATTCACCACTCTTAGTTAATTTAAGTTTTGCATGTTGAAGGAAAGAAATGAAGACCGGGAAAAAAAGAAAAGAAACCTAAGACAGATGATGAAACATAAGCAATTCTGAGGGGGTGTGTGTAAGTGTTTTTTTTTTTTCTTTTTCTTTGTCAGTCCAAAACTTCTGTGGTCTTTTTGTTCTTTCTCTTCATGAATCTTTCATAGAGAACAAGGTTCATTCTGCAAAGTCAAATCCTTTCAAACAGTTTTGTGCAGTGACTCTCAGGAACACAAGTAAAAACCTGGGATGAGTGCATAACTCACCAAATGCCAGAGGGTTCAGAGGTAAAGGTAATTTGAAACACTTGTTACAGGTGACCTTTGACTGACAAACAGTGCTCCTCAGCCCCTGCCATCATTACTGTTCAAAGGCATCATAGGACTGACTGCTGAGTCAGAAGGAGATTCTATGGTCATGATTTTGACTGTTCGTAAGACTGAATTGGCTATATAGATTCAAATGACACCATTTCTCACACTGTTATGTTATTCTAAAGGGCACCAACACCTAGAATAATATTTTTCAAAGTCATAAATCAAATGGTGCAATGGAAGAGAGCATGGAAAATGCTGAGAGACAGGGTTATTATAGCAATTTGAGGTTTCCCTTCAATTACAAAATGCACAAATCACCAGTAATCTGAACTTAATTACAATAATTTCCATTGTGATCACATCTGCAAACAGCAGCAGTCCATCATAGCAGTGAGCTCCCTCCAACTCTGTGTTTAATTTTATATTTTCTTTTAAATGTTAGCTGTGGGCATGTGCGACTTTTCCTTTCTGCCCACACCTTTTACTTTATGAGGTAAAAGCCAGCTCGGCACCTTGAAGCCAGCAGCTAATTTAAAGTTTCACACCAAGATAATTTGTTCTTGGTTTGTGCAACAAAAGATCATTGTTGTACACTGACACTGACCTTTGAAAGGACAAATTATTAAGTGTACGGTTTTATTATAAATGATAATTATTTTGCATTCATTTCATATCAGAGCTTCAGTCTCACATACTTCAATAAGTTCATAAATCTCATTTATATCTTTTGGGCATATGCTCTGTCTGTCTGTCTAGAATGCACAGCACATTCATCTGACTGTTACACACCTCCATGTCTCCATGTCTCCGTGTTTATCTGTCTCTCCACCATCTCTGGAGAACTGCCATTCCATTCCTTGAATTGCTGTGTAATTTTGAGATGAAATAGTTTACCTAATGACTTCTTACCAGTTGACTTGAGGAAGACCTCCTTCAGATCGCATGTAATACTGTAAATTTGTTTTGTTCACTTTAAGCAGCCATTGAGAAGAAGCCTTTTCAGCGTTAGCAAAAAGTGGCATTGCTATGTGTGCCATTCTTCATGAGTGGTTTAGTACATCCACCTAACCATCATGATCGCATGAGAGTGCTCTGTGCGATTTGTGTGCTCTCTTCTTTCCCACCTATGCTTCTGCATAAACTGGAAAGCATCTCTCAACAGAAGCTTGGCCGAGTGAAAAGAGCGGAAGTGCTGCCTCTCTGCCCTGTTGGATAAACACCCAGAGAGGCCACATTAACCTCTTTCTTCTTTAAATATTTCATTTAATTTTTGCATATAATAAAAGGTTAGAATCTGTATCTAATGACACTTTGATGAAAGTGCTGAGCGCGCCTGTGTGTGTGAATGATTCCGCATACGTAAGTCAGTGTGTCTATGTGTTCCCACAACAACAAATCTAGGTTACGGTGTTCCCAATTTGGATATTCAGGCTGCTCCCTGTGAAGTGAATGTCAGCACTCTGCTTTACTCTCTCTCTGGCATATGTTTCCATTTAATATCCTGACACACAGTGTCACTGTAAAATGTACTCAATCACTGCTCTGCCAATGACAGACAAATACAATGGATGGATGAATCATGAAAAAAACTTCCTTACATATGAGACCCAGCTCCTCCTGAGGAAGAAAGTTTACTCAAGTGACCCATGCCTCTGATTACCCCACTTTCTTATCCAGTTCAAATTGTCTGTGGCACTGTGTAGCAGTGCACCACCAGGGACACTGTAATACAGGAATGGAGTGGCAAAAAAAGTGCATTAACTTGTGGCTGAATGCAATTTCAGGATAAGTAGGCAGCAACATAAAGGCCAGAGCAAGGAAGGGTAGTGTATGACTTGTAATTATGTGTTTCTGTCTCTTTCCCCCTTCGAATCAATAACCCTAACACCTTGTTATTTTTCTATTTTACTTTGGCCGTTTCAGAAAAGGCTTTTCGTGTCCTTTGTGGTGAACACAGATTCTTACGCTAAAATACTCTCAAGCATTACCAGAATAACTACCATACCTGTGAAATGGCAGGCTGGACACTGCATGCTCAATAAATCGTTTCACTTCCTTCTAAGGTCTAGCACTGAATTATCATCTTTGACACACTGTATAATGGTGAGTTCCACTGTGAAAATGCATACATGCCGACCTGAAAAGGTAATTTTTTCTCTGCCACTTTGCACTCACAGATGATGTAAAAATCCCTTCTGCTAGTTATCAAAAAGCAATCTTTGTGCAATTGACTACACATCATTGGCTCAAAGTCATTTACACAAAAACTACTTTTGACATTTTTTTCCCCCCTTTTGGAAACCTTAACAGTTCTTCAAAATTCTTCTCAGTCTGCCATTACAGCACTGCAAATTCCACATTTTTCTACCTTCCACTTCAGTCAGTGCAGCCTAAAAAAAAAACAAAGAACAACTAATCAAGTAATCTCTGTATGGGTTCCTTTTTTTTACTTCACCTCTATGGTCTCAGATTTTCCCATGTTTCATCATTTAATTGTTTAATTGTCTTTTAACTTGTCCACTACTGTTGCTTTGCAATGCTAATCCTCAGTTGTTTATTTTTTCTGGCCACCTCACGATTGTGTCTTTCTTATTATCACATGTCCATGTGGTGTTTCTTTCCCCCCATATGCTAGAATACATATCATGAGAGAAACAAACAGTTAATGCCACTGCTGAGCTGTGGAATTTTTTATGTGTTTCGTGACCTTTTCTCTTTCCTGACCTGCTGGATCAGCACCCTCTCTGATCTGGGACCTCCTGTCTTACAAATTAAACACTGGGATTTCCTCTCCTGCTTAACAAACACACACTTTGAGGATAGTGTGGGCTGGTGCTGTGACTAATTTGCATATTCATAAATTTCCGCATACTAAATGTGGTAAAGGTTTAGAGTTACATCCAAGCCAATTTAAGGCATGAAGGGATTATTTTCATGGAAAAAAAAAAACAACTTCTAAATACGTAATTCTGGTGAACTGAGAGTAGTTTTAGGGGTTTAATTAATGGCAAGAGAAAAACTTGAAATCTCAAAGTAAGGCCTAAAATGTCTTTTTTTTCACTAATGTGAAGAAATGTGGAGAAATAGCTCTAACCCCCCCCAATGCTTTCCTATGATGTACAAAACATTACCGTAATTATGAGCAAAATGCACCAAGGGAAAATCTCTTCCTTCCCTTCATTTTAAAAATGAAGACAAAAAAGGGCATTTTTATTCTTTACCATTTGTCAGAATCAGTCTGGACCCTGGATGCATAGACATTTGTCCCATAAAATGCTTGATAAAAGGCTCTAAGTGGGAGCGGCTTGGACTTATTGCATATGCAACACCAGTAATGGTGAATTTACTTGGCCCGCAGGGGAGCGATGCTCCCTGTCTGTGTAAGGCTTTGATCACCACAAGACACCAGCAGCACTGGGCATGTTCCCTACCTTAAACTCACCCTATACCACAGAAATACATTAGCATATTTTGCTTTAAAAGAGCTGTCATCTGTAACTGCATGGCTGTATGTTAATAATGTTTTAAACAAATTTGTGTTTCTTTGGTTGCATGGAAATATTGACAGTTGCATGAAAGGCTTCTCAGCTGGCGTTGCTGCAGCTCATTGTCATCAGAGCATTGTCATAATATAAGCGAGCACGCAGGAGCTTAGTGCATAATAAAGACCTTTGGCAGACCTTTTTGTTAATATTTATGAAACTTCTTAAAACTAAGTACAACTCAGCTGTAATTTACATGCAAAAAGGTTGCAGTACACATGCACTCAGCCCCACTAACTTGACACCCATGAAAGGGCACAGACATTGGCATAAGATATAATTCTAAATAATTCATATACTGTATGTGTGACTACATCCATCTCAGTGGTATTTTGTTCTCATGAATATGTGAATTTCAGAACATAAAATCTTTCTTTAAATGCGTCGCCTAAAGCAATGTCAAGTTTAGTATGCTTTGTTTTGCGCATAGAGGTGTTAGGTTGGCACACAATGACCAAGCATTAGCTTAATTTTCCTCAGGCTTTGTTTATATCAGGTCCGGTCTTGTTAGAGCGTTTGTGAATTCCGCAAAACTTAAAGTTGTGCACACACTTTGAGTGCAGTACACAGTAGTTGAGAGTTTCTTGGGCTGCATTTCTAATGAGTCCATTTCCAAGAGAAGCTATGTGCAAATGTCAACAGCATCAGTGATGCACTTTAGCCTTAAACATTTAGAATAAACTGTAGACCTAATGACATTTTCATGCATTCGCTTGAAAATGCTGGGCTGCAATGATACAGTGGATTTCACAGGATTTCATCATATGTTCATCAAGTTATGCTATTGTGCATGTGTCAGATATGTTATATTTCATAGTGTTTCTCATCTCTGCCATTCAGCCAGAGCAATTTGATATTCTGATACCCCGATGTTATTTACAACTCAGTATTTTAGGAGCTTTAAATGAGGGGAGTCAATAGCTAATTGGATGTATTCTGTGTTTAATCAAATGGTTCAATTCAGAGATGGTACTACCCCTGCGGTGAGACCACTAAGGAGCCCACAAAAATATTCACTGCAACACACTTCACTGCATTTGCACTTGAGGGCATTGCTGAATCATGCAATTATGGTTTGGATGAGAAAAGTCGATAAGTCCCCGGTGGAGACTTGCAGAAATGGCTAAGGTCACACCTGTAATCATGTGGGAGCAGCACAGTCCATTGACACAATGATGAGACTCCACAGACAGTCAGGCAGGATTGAGATGCGGAATGATTGCTCCTTATTGGAAGATGGAGTCGTGCTGTCATGATGCTGCTGCCTCCCAGATGGAGATATGCACCAGTAGTCGCATGTTTGCTCAGGTCAGGGTTTGACACCCTGCCAGCAGGGCTTGTCTCGGTGGATCAGACACATAAAGGCCATTGTAAACAGGCAACAGTTAGAGGCAGTGAGCTGACTGGGGAGTGTCATATGTGTGATTGGGAGAACTGTCAGTAATTACCAAAGTTGTTAGCTTGGAAAAGCTAACAAATCTTTCTCCCTCTTCAATGAAAACTTTTATTGAATAAAATCATGTGAAATCCTCAGAACAAAACAACAGAAGAGAGTAAACTACACAAAGCAGAGAAACTTAGAAGAAGCTCAGAGAGCTGTTGTGGCTGACTACCTCTGGCATTTTCTTGGCTGGCTAGTGTGTAAGTGGTTAAGTTAGCTCTCTCTACACGACCAAGCTCCAAAAACAAAATATTTAATGTATGAATGCCATTGGGGGCCCATGTCCAGTGTGATGAGAACCACAGTGCAAGAATTCTCTGGACAGAAACACCACTAACTATTTTTCAGTCAACTGTTAATGCTGAAGGTGCATACTGTAATAGGTACAGCTGGGTGCAAAAGCCTCAGATAATTTAAATGATTTATCTTTTTTCATAATTCCAAACCCCAAATTTTAAAACAGCATCTTTTGCCTTTAGCATCATATTGATGTAGCATCCTGTACCCCTTTTCTGCTGCTTATGGCCTAAAGATAAAAACTTGCTCTAACAACATGAGCTTTAACAGATAGAAGGACCCAATGGAAATCCACATCACTGAGTTGTGTGTGACTAGTTACCTGCTCTGCTGCAGCCTCTCATGTAGATGATTCGTTAGATGGCACCCAGGTTTTCACAACGCTTCTCTGTCCACTTCACTCCAATTATTCTTAACAAGTGTTCACAGGGAGGTCATTATGCCCCCTCCTCACTCTCTGTCTTTCAGAGTGGTTATCATTCGCTCATCTTGAAACATCATCTCTCCTTTTCTCCAAATTTGCATGTGCTGAGCTTGATAAGATGAAAAATCACATCAATAACAGCATTACCTTTACTAGTAATGATCCAAACTTGATTCTTGTGTAACAGTATTGCGTTCCCTCCTGCAAATCTGTGAAGGTGTTGTTAGCTTTTGGTTTTCTATACCCTGAAGCAGACATACTGTTGTAAAAGAAGGGTGCTTGACTGCCAAAACATCCAGCGTTCAGTTTGGCTGCAGAGACAGAGAGTAGTAGAATCCAGGGCATTACAGAAATGAAAAGGCTAAATTATTCTAAATAGATTGCCAAATGAAATCCATAGTGCATTTTCAAAAATGGAAAATGATTTCATTTTGCATTTAAACTATAGCTTGCATTATCAAGTCAGTAAAAAACAAAAAAAAAAACAAACAAAAAAACCCCCCACAATTGTTTACCCCTTTTTCTCTGGCTGCAGACCGTACAGAGCTTCATTAAATTCAGAACTTCAGCGTATTTGTCTCAGAACAGAAATGGGTACAAAAGGAAGGAGAGAGAGCTTTTTGGGATACTGTTAGTGGAATATGACTCAGCAATAGTGGACTGCTGCGGCTTATTAGCTTGTTAGTGTGTGTATGTGTTGCCACAACAGTTTAAACATCAAAGTCCCACAGCTACAGCCATACAGGTGACAAAAATCACAGGCATGATGCGCTTTGTTATAGCTTGCTATTTGAGCACTGGCAGGAAAATGTAATAAAGGATTGCCAGAAGCATGTTCTCTCTCATAATGATCTCTCTCAAAATCACTGCAGCAGCTATTTCAGAAAAAGACTTGATTTGTTCATGCCTACTTAAATCAAAGATTTCCACAAGTAAACCACAGCAGGTGTTTGATGTCTCCAACAACCTCAATGTATTTTTTAATTGGGTGGTAATAAATAATGTACTAACATGTTTGTCAGTCCATCGGAGACTGCTGTGAAATTTTACATCCTTACCTGCCCCTCAAAAAAGCTGCATCAAGTATAGCTTCAGTTTGTTTTTTGTTTTTTTTAATCAAAATGCAGCCATGTTATTGGTTGCTCAGAACCTATGCAAAGCCTTTATCTATCACACTAAACTATACTGAGCTAAAGGTATGTTCAGCTTAACTGACTGAGACTAACAAGCATATTTGAGGTACTGCTGTTTCACTTGGAAGACAGCCCTCTTTTGATCTGAGCAATAATCTGTCTCTCAGAGTCTGGGAGCTATTTACAGGGATTTATTTCACTGATTCTCTGTGTACAATGAGGCATCTGCTTCTGCCAGATCAGATTGAGAAGGGCTGTTTCAGACAGCAGTTCAATGAATATGTACTAGTTCCACTCGAACTCAAAGAGGGGGAGAAAAAACAAATAGTCCACTGAGTGTCCTCTGCATACTGGTAGATGTGTGTAATGCACTTTTCAGCAGCTGAAGTGGGAGGAAATTGTCCATTTATGAGCATATCGCACCTACTTTCTTGTTGATGCTGCGGTAAAAATACCCCAGGAGAAAGCGTTTTCTATCGAGAGTGGACATAGCCGTGTTTTCATCTGCTCCACTGTGACTACAAATAAAATAAAACAACAATGATTCGAATTTTCCACTGGATTTGTCTTTGCTTTTTATCTCCCAGCTCTAAAGTGAATTACAACAGCCCTGAGCAGTGTCTGGCAGGCCTTGAGAGACTCCAAGGCAGGAACAGTAGAGGTCAAGGTGTGAGAGCAATGCCATAAGCACGACTTGAAATTGTGCCAGTGCTTCCTCTCCCAAAGGCTTGCTACTTTCCCACTTTCTATTGCTCTGCCTTTGCCTCTCTCCTGTGCACATTCCCTGTCTGTCTCTCACCCTCTCCCATTTCTTTTTAACACCTTTTACAACTTCTTTTCCTCTTTTGCCATTCTCCTAAGCTCTCTCTCTCTCTGTACAGGTGTAGGTGTCATTGCTGTCACGGATTATTCTTACATGACACCAACTCTTTTTAGACTCTCAATTCACACTCTAAGAATGTAACTGTGTGGCATCCAGTGTTCACTAATTATGCGTAATATGTGGGAAGATCTGTTGTCTAATCTTCACACAAGTTGATAAAAGCATTTAAATATTTTAATTTCAGAGCCAAACTTAGAATTTTTGAAATAATGAGGCACCAGGTTTGGGTACTGTCAGCACATCTCTACTCCTCTAAGCGATATTTAGACCAAAAACAGAAGACAAAATAAACAAGCTTAAATTATTGTTATTCGAAACACAAAGTTCAGGGATAATGTCAGGTGATGCTATCTTAGCTTAGACTTGGAGACGATACAGATCACAGAAATTCTGAGCTGCATACAGTACTGGTATTGAATTTTTTAAATCATACAATGGGAAGTCCTCATTTCCTTAGCACCTTAAAATTCTTATTTTTCCAGCTCAGTATTTATGTGAAGCATAGGGCGAGTGTGGATTTGTTTGCACTCGCTTATGTTTATATTGTGTGATCTGAAAGAAGGTAGCACATAACGCTTTTAGAGTGATATATACACAATTGCCTACAACATTAAAAAACGTCTTTTTGTTTGCTGTAGCCGCATTAGAAATGGAGTTTGACTGCTGCGGGGGTGAACTCCAAACTGGAGTTTGCAAGATCCATGTTGTCCAAAAACCCACTAACTGTTGCTGGACACAAGAGGAAATGTTCAGTGGCACTTCTTCTAACAGGGAGCATGCTCCCCGAAGAAAGACTACCATCAGATCAGATACCTTTAGCATAAGCCTATGCAAGCAAACGTGTTCACTTTATGCATTATATAAATATTGCTGATACAGTGCTTCTAAATAAGGAAGGATGTAGAAGAAAATTAATTAGCTTATGATATTATGTACGTTATATAAGTAAATAACTGAAATGACTAATTTATTTGATTTATGATTTTATGATTTATTGAGAAAATGAACAGTCAATGTGATGTTTGAAAAAAACATTTCAGAAAAAAAGTCATTTTCTTCTTCCAGCCTTTCCTAAAAAGTCCCATTTTCATTGTGAAATATGGGCACCTACAGAAGTAAAATGTAATTTATCACACTGGCTCTTTATAAGCAATTAAAGCATTTATAAATGCATTATTCTGCATGTTCATATTTTACAACTAGGCTATTTTTTTTAGATTTAATGTTTAGTGATCAAACCAACAAATTCCTGCTTATTGACAGTAAATAAGGAAGTTTTTGTACATGAATCAGGATGTTAATATGTTAAGCTGGTAGTAGCACAAGAATTCTCTCCTAATAGAAAAAAAAATATTATTGTCTTTTCTTATGGCACAAAACTGCAAGTATTAACAATATCTAAATTAACTGTAACACAAAATATCTGTCTCATTTTGAAGTGAACTCTTGCTCATAACTAACTCACTAGTAGGTAGATATAGTATGTAACTTATATGCATGCTGATAAGCAGCTAGTTAATGGTTAATATGTGTACCCTGATAAAGTGTAACCTCATTTTAGTATGTAATATCTCTTACAAATGTTGATTAATTTGAAAGGGACAGAATATAGTTAGTTCTTAGGCCCCATTAATTAAAAATTTAATACATTTAAAGATTTGCATTGAAAGCCAGAAAGCAGGATCAGGATATTATTTCCCTCCCTGCGGGCTTTTTTAGTGCAGAGAACGTGAATGCATAGGTACTTCTAAGAATTGCACAAAGTGTTTTGGAAAACTTATCCAGTGTATATGTGCTGTGTGAGCAACTCTAGCTGGAATAAATGGGGCCACCATCTTTGGATCCATCCTCCATGTCTTCCATTCATCATCCTTGAGTGTCCAAAGTATGGAACTGATATTTTTCCTACCGATATCACAGCCAAGTCTTGTGTAGCAACAGAAATGCAAGCCCTCTCTGGCTTCTCACCTGGCAAGAATTCAGTGTATTCAGTGGTGCTTTGGGAATTTCAGTGTTGTATTGTGACATGTCCTTGGCACATCAGATGCAGAATTCAGGCTGAAAATCCACACTGACACATTCTACTTATTTACTGTGTTAAAACTTTGCCCTACGGTCTGTCTTTATGCTACCTTTTAATTTGGAATATTTCATTGCATCACAGCCTATCTAATAACTGTACCACAAGCTGCCGACGGAGCTGTGAATTATGAGGTGCTAGCCCAGAGGAGCCCTCTGTGCATATGTGCCTTTGTAATGCTAATAAAAATGATGATGTGCTTTTCAGGATGCCCAGAGCCACATGTGTCAAGAATATACAGAGCGTGCTCGTACGCCCTTCAGTATGGTATGAAGACACATATGTGGAGGTGGATCTCTTTACAGCCTTTAGCACTGAACCGCACTCTCTATGTCTTTACATAGCAATGCTGCTGCTTGTATTGAAACTCTATACTACAGGTTTGCTTTCATGGATGCAAAAAATCAGGTGCAACACCACACATATTTTCCAAAACCTTTTGTCAATGCCGCTGCTACAGTTTGAAGAATAATGCAAAAATAATTAAAAGCAAAGCATAATAACAACAGTGACTGCATTTGCTTCATTTAACTGCCCATAGCTTTCATTTGGTGTGCCTTTTTTGTCCTGTCTCCCTCTGCTCTCTTCTGTTTCTCCTCACCCCCAACCGGTCGCGGCAGATGGCTGCCCCTCCCTGAGCCTGGTTCTGCTGGAGGTTTCTTCCTGTTAAAAGGGAGTTTTTCCTTCCCACTGTTGCCAAGTGCTTGCTCATAGGGGGTCGTCTGATTGTTGGGGTTTTCTGTCTAATATCGCAGGGTCTTTACCCTAATATATAAAGCGCCTTGAGGCGACTGTTGTTGTGATTTGGCTCTATATAAATAAAATTGAATTGAATTGAATTGAATTGAATTTGGTTCAATGAAGGAAACATTGGATTAAACTGTAAAGCTCAGACTTATTTTGACATGTCTGGCACACAGCAATGCTAAATGTAAATTTTTTTTTTAAAGAAATCATAAAACAAAGACGTACTAGTTTTTATTCTTCATTTACTTTGCCTGCTACAGCATCAGTGTTAGTCAGATGTTGAATGAGCTGTACCTTTTGGTGGTGAACTGTTTGTTTGTGACAGCTACTATAAGCTGACACACTGGTTTATTCATGATAAGAGAGCTTTAAGCAAGACAAGCTTTAACCAAAATACAACGGAAAATTGTGAATGTGAATGTAGCCACAGGAAGTGTTAAGTGTTAAAGTCCAACTAGTAAATACAGTATTCATGGCATACTGCATGGTACATGGACACACTGTTGTTTCAAAAGAGTGAATGAGATCCACGGGGCTCCTTGTGGGAGGGGTGTCATCAAAAACCTTCTTATAATTCTTTTGTCAAATCAAGTCTATTTGTTTTGTTTTCCCCTCTCAAAGTAGCAGCATTTCATTATTAAAACAGCAAATGAAAACAGTGGCTGAATATGAAAACACCATCAGCCCTCAGTGAGAAAACACATCAGAAAGAAAAGGAGGAATCTTTAAAAAGGCTGTATAAAGGGGGAGGACAGGTGTACAATGGTTGCAGAGAGCAGGCAAAGATTAAATGTTTACTGCAAAGTGCAGTGTAAAGAAAACCAAACCAATTTCACTCCCACTTTTGAGAAAGACATGCATGTATAGCATAGCATGAAGCATGGATTGTTTGTGTGTATACAGGATTATCTTTACAGGTAGTAAACAACTCCATTTTTAACACATAACCAAGAAAATCAATTTGAATGTGCCATCAGTTTGATATTACAGCAACAGTGTCACAGTCTTTATTACGTGTTTATTGCAGTGGCCCCTAGCTAACACAAGAGAAATCTTTCATCAAAATGCTGTAAATGTAGTTGTATACAATCAGTAAGACTTGAGTTTATAGGTCGAATAATTGGAAACTGGAAATAGTTGGATGTTTCACCTACTGGAAGTTTTCTTGAAATAAGAGAGGGAATGAATTCAGGTATAAACCTGAGCACATGACCTGTCACAGCATTGACTGGAATGTTATGACCCCCCACCTGACCACTACCACCACCACCTCCCCTGCATATGGCCAATTATTGTGAGCTGTGATGACAGCTGACCCGAAGAAAGCCCAAGAGAATCTGAAGGCTCTTGATGAAATAAATATATTGATTAGGGGTCTGAAAGCATGTGCCCTTAAAGGCTGGTGGGACCAGTAAAATGGCTGCCTTTACCTATATTTTTTATAGTATAGTTACTCTCAGTGGTAGGACTGCTGTACGTTTTAGCAATACAGGTCAGCACCTGAAGGAGGACTTTTAATCTTTGTTGCTTAAAATCTTTTACCAGCAAACAGTTCAGATTTCCCTATTATTACACCTCAGCGGTGAGGCGCCACAGACAGTTAAACGTCTTGCTTGCAGAGACATTTCCTTTTGTTTTCTAGAACTGCTTTTGAATTTCAAATCTTTATTGATGTTCGGTGGACGTCTGTTTACTTTCTGAGATGCTGCTGTACTGGTGCTCCACTGTCTGAAATCAGAACATAACATTTCCTAACACTGTTAAAGACTGCCTATATAATATAGGAGAATGTCAATACAACATGCCATTTTCTGTCACATTCAACAAGAGTACTGTTTGTTGGGAAAAGGCTTTCACATTAGTTACTTCATACACATGCAAAGCAGGTGATGATGTAGAGCTGCTGTATAGAAAATTACCTGCACTTGTTGTAAATAGAATAACTGTTCTTCCATTTGTCCCCGTCATTTTTAAACGAGCTTGACCGAATTACTCTGAGAAACCCAGTCTGCTTAACTGTCTCCTGCATCTTTGTTATGCTACATTCTGTTCTAAGCTGTTTTATCCAAGGTGAATCACACAAAGTCGACTATTTTGTATCTTAAAAAGACTGAAAATGAGAATATATCAGTTGGGAATATAGTTCTCACCTTCCGGCTTTACTTATCTGGGAATAAAAGTCAATCCAGACATAGATGACCTACTTCTGGAGAACCAATCTAATTTTAGCATCTGTATCAGAATCCCTTAAAAGATGGTCAAATCTTCCCATTTCTTTAATTAGCCACGTTAATATTGTTAAGATGAATGCTGTACCTGCATTCTTCTGTCAATTACAATCCATTCCTTTACAGCCACTATCTGATCTGTTCCTGAAACTAAATTAAGTAATAACTAACTTTATTTGGAAAAAGACTTACAATTACCTCAAGCTCATTTGCCACTTTATATGCCGTGGACTCAAAGTTTCAAACTTTCTCTGCTATTATTAGGCAGCTGAGATTAAAGCAGACATGCGCTGCTTCCTAGACAGTCATAAAAGACCACTACTTTGCCATTACCTCTGAAGCTCTATCTGTATTCTGATCAAATGGAAAACCTGCTAAAGGTACCCATAACCCATTTGTCATGAATACTATAAGAGTGCGATACAAAACACAAGCACACTTAACACACATATCAGGTTTTTACAACAGTGGTAGTAAAAAGAGGTTTACACTCTGGGCAGAGACAGGGATTAGCAAGTTTAGATGATTTGCAAAGAATTTGAATATTGCTTCAAAACACTTCCTCAAATACCTACAAAGTAAAGAATACATTTTAACAGCACTTTAACAGTCCCTTTGTAACCTCCTCTGTCTAGCCTTGACGAGGCCATTCTAGGTTTTCTTCAAAGACGTGGCCAGGTTTCTACTCTGTGCAAAATGCAGATAAATCCAAGGAATAATCAGACACTAGTAGATTGGCTTAGTGTAGACACTTAGAGGGACAGATCTCTGAACATGACTAGTTAACAGAGTTAGCAAAAATGTGTGTGTGTGCGTGTGTGTACTTCTGTGAGAATGTCTCTGTAAAGCACAATAAAAAAAACCCTGCCTCATGAATCCTTGTTCATACCAAGTTCTGCTCTAAGCTATTACATCTAATCTCCACCCTGATGATTATTATGTGCTAGACACTAATAGAATAATGGTGGAAGAATAAAAGAGTGCAGAGGTAATTAGGAAGCAGTGGGTCATCTCGTTTGCCCAGAGGAGGATGCAGAGGGAATTACCTGGTCCACAGATGGAGGAGACAGGAGGAAAGAAGAAAGAAAGAGTAGAAAGACTGGTTATGATATACATGAACGTGTGGGAGGTAAGAGAAAGGAGGCAAAAGAAAAATACAAAGAAGCTCAAGAACAGAAGTAGGAAGGAGAGTGAAAAAGGAGAAAGAAAAAGGTAGAAGCAGAGAGGAAAGAGAAAAATGAGACTTGTTTCATTTTGGAAATGATGGAATGTGTTCCTCGCCCCATAGGTCTGTTCAATAAGCTGCCTTCTGTTGTCAAGCTTTGGAGGAGATAGAGAGGAGAAGGGAAGGAGGAGTGTGTGTGTGTGTGTGTGTGTGTGTGTGTAAAGAGGGAGAGTATGTATCCATCCCATAATTCCATAAAGAGCATTAGTCCGCCTACTCTCCTGCCTTCAGTGCTGTTCACTCATCCCACTGCATGGCTGATTATGATCAAAGAAAGATTAGCAGATGCATCTCTATAGTCATACATTAAAAAAAAAACAGTTATATGTTGATGATGTTCTGTTATCCAAGCCAAGGGTTTCTGTTTTGTGTTTAAGCAATTAATTAAGTATTACTTTATTTCAGGTTAACAAATCTGTGGGACCAGTTGGAAGACAGAGATACTCAGTGATTGAGGTTGACGAAGCCCTTTAAAACCATTTTTAAAAGTTTTGAGATAATCAAAGGTCACTTCATCAAACTCATAAAATATAAATTTGTAGCATCTATGCAGTATGCAGACAGTTTTTGTTTTGCATCCCAAGGTTTTTAAAATATTCACCTTACCAGCACAGAGAAGATGACCTTTATGTGCTGAAGAAAAAGTTTTGGAGAAACTCAAGACAAAGTTGCCTTTTCAGAAGCCAAAGTGGTGTCCTAAATTCACATTAGTGTGTTCACATTAGGATATAAGTTGTCCTCAAACAGCAGTAAGGGTGAGGACAAAATTGAGTTGGACATGAAATAGCATGGGCTGGGTTGTAAAACATAAACTGCCAAATTTAGCACGACTCGCAGGCTCCCCACAATGTCGGAATTGCTTCTTGTCAAAGAAATCACTGTCATTAACCCGTTTCACGGCACTTACATTCAGTAGAGCCAAATAACATCCCTTCTACTCTGTGGCCTGTAATATTACACCATGCGGGGTGTACAGTAAAACAAGAGTATAAACCAACAACATTTCCTGAACAAAACTGACTTGAAATTAGAGATCCTAGTTGCAAATATGTCTCGCTCCATTTCACATGGAATTTTATGAAAAGTGAAAACTGGTTTGAACACAAAAATAAAGTAGAAGGACAGAAAGGTGTTAATTAGACACCATCTGGACACAGTCCAGTAGACCCTCTGTTAGGGTGTTTTTCTTTTACGTTTGTAATCATGAGAAGATGTAACCTTGGGACCTATAGCATACCGGATGATTCTCTCTGGCGACAGCAAGTCTGGAGAAGTATTAGGAGAAAGGGGCCCTCAGTATATGTTATCTTTATGACACGAACCAGATGTAGGCAGTAAATGACTATAAATATTGGATGTTCTACAGGAATGTCTTTGTTAGCTCTCGGTCGCATGTGCGAGAGTTACCCGTGCACGTAAATAAAGGATTTGAATGGCCATCGGAGTCCCTCTCTTCATTGTGTCGACTTGATCCAAAAAGTGCATCATTACACCCTCCAATCAGCACAAGGGACATTATTTACAAATTTGTGGTGAACCTACACATGTGTAATCACCTGTGGTGCCTTTAAGAGTAAAGCCTAACTCAAACTTTACAATATGAATATTTAGAACAATTTTTTATTGTCCATAGGGTGGAGACATGATGCAGCTATTAGTGTGAGTTCTCCATGTTCTGTTTACTCCCTTTTTTTTTTTTTTGTTTAATGCTGGATGAAAACTAGTGTTGCATATGATGTAGTGTTATATATGAGCAGGACTGGCTGTGTGTTTGTGTTAGTACTGAGATTCTGTTCAATGAAAGTAACCAAGGCAATCCCAAACTCTGCTTTCAGTATGAAAAAGATCCCGATTAACCCTGCTGAATTAAACCACCAGTCCTGCATTATGCAACATTTAAGTAATCAGAAATGTACCAGCCATAAATGGCACTCACAGCTGCTGGATCCACCACCACTTCAACTCTTTACTGAGGTCACAGTTCAGCTCTGCAAGCCTTTTTCTAAGTGCACCATTTGCTCCTTCTGCCTAGTACCCACACCTCTCTCTTTTAATTCTGTCCCTCCATCTTGTCTCAGCTCATCTCCACATGTATCAGTGAATGCAGACAGAGATTTGCCTGCAGCCTTTAAAATAGCAGCTCTAACTCCAGTCCTGAAGAAGCCCAACCATAATCAAGGCTTCTGCTCAAATAATGCAGAACCATCCCTAACCCCCTGTTTACTACCCGAGTATGACAACCAGCCACTTTTTTCACAACCATCCAGAATGGACATTTTAGTTCATGTCTGAACTAATGGCAGCCAGCTCAGTTTCAAGTCACAATATTCTCCTCCATCAACATGGAAGAGAAGGTTTTTCACTCTACTTTTTCAACTTACACTCATATTTAGGAATTATATGTAGCTACATGTGCATATTTTACACCAGTAACTGTAGGAAAAAAAAGTGTGAATTTCACAGATTAAAGGGCAGGATTTGAAAGGCAGCAGTATAAAAATATGCAGGTAAGTGTTGAGTTGTGTGTCCCTGAGACATATATGAAAAAAGTTACAGTGCCATATACACTATATTGCCAAAAGTATTCACTCACCGTCCAAATCACTGAATTCAGGTGTTCCAATCACTTCCATGGCCACAGGTGTATAAAATCAAGCACCTAGGGATGCAGACTGCTTCTACAAACATTTGTGAAAGAATGGGTCGCTCTCAGGAGCTCAGTGAATTCCTGCGTGGTACCGTGATAGGATGACAACTGTCTTTTGTGTAAATGAATTCTTTACATGCCCAGATGTTTTCCCACATTTTTTTGTATAAATGCAAGTGCATTTTTTGCAGCTGGAGTTCTATTCACAACTGACAGGGTTTACTGGTTGAATTAGTTCAAGTGAAGATGGGATTTACACTGAAAAAATGCAATACAGCATTTCATATAAAACACAAAGACAATCATAAAGACTGGGGAAGGACACATAAAACATGACCTCTTTCTGATATGCACAGTGGTTTTGTATTTATTTACCTCTGTCTCAATCCACAGAATGTGCAGCATATTGTGCAGCTTCCTTTGTAGGGCTTGAATTGCCCAGTGTACACATGATAGAAAACATCCCAAAATGTGTCACTAAGCTATGATATGGATAAGATATGAATTTTAATTATTTTTGGTGCTATATCTTAGTCTTTTGTTAAATAGTTTCTCACTCTCTTTTTACTCCGACAGCTGTGATGTATTTGTTTATTTTGTGACATCTCCAATGTCGTTTGTAGAAATGACGGGGGTGGTTCAGTTTCTTTGTTAAACAATATGTATTCAGAGCGATGGCACTACGAAAAAGAAATTCAAATGGAAAAAAAAGGATTTGGGGTTTTGAAGACATTCAGGCGGACACAAACCCTAAACAGTAAGGAGCAGAAGTAGATACAGACATGATGCAAAATAGCAGCAGCAGTCGGAAAAAGACAATAAATACACAAAAAGAAAAGAGAAAGCACAAAACAGGCACGACTTCTTATTTTTTCTGTTGGATTTGAGGGAAACTAGAGAAACCAAAAGCACAAAACAAGGCACACTAGAGTGATTATAAACAGAAGATATGCTCAATTAGAGCAACAATGGAAGGCTGTGGGTGGGAAACAAATTCAGATGTCCATTCTATAATTTGTCACTGGGCCCTGCAGGCAGTGAGCACATGACTGAAACGGTCAAATTCAGCAAATTCACCTATGGAACCAATTCTGTGTATGCTGCAGCATGCTTTTCAATGACCCAGTCAGGCATGAATATTTGGTTCACAAATTCCCTTTCTCTCAGACTCATGAGGGTCAATGCCCTCCTCAGCTTCTGTTTTAGTAAATTTGGCAAGTTTTTCAGGAGCCCTGTTTTTAGTTACTATATTCAATTCAATTCAATTCAATTTTATTTATATAGCGCCAAATCACCACAACAGTCGCCTCAAGGCGCTTTATATTCCTGTGTTAAACTCTTATATGGATCTGATACTATGTGTGCTTAAATGTAAAATTCTGCATCCTTTTCGTTTTCTCATCCTTTTATATAAGTCTTTCCTAACTTGTGTCTGCAGGTTAAAAAATCTGTTCAAATATTTTTTTCTTAAACGTCACAATTTTAAGCCTCAGTGATGCTGATACAAAGAGGGTTTTCTGCACTTTCTTTTCCTTCGATGGCGCTTTTTGACTCTTTGACACACTAAAAGATAAAATCTAAAACAAATGTATCAAGCAGCACCACACAAGTATTTATTCCAAATAGAA
Organism: Paratilapia polleni; assembly: GCA_015106735.1. Lineage (NCBI taxonomy): Eukaryota > Metazoa > Chordata > Actinopteri > Cichliformes > Cichlidae > Paratilapia > Paratilapia polleni. The sequence goes on along the minus strand of VUQI01028467.1, from coordinate 2,994 downwards.
CAAGTCTAATTGGTCTTTTAAAGGGCAATCACAGCAGGACCATGAAGATCAGGTCTTGATTGCTGCAATTTGGTAATTAAGCAAAGGGGAAAATGAAAATGCACACTTTAGAACGCCCAGTTAAGCTGTACTAAAATGGAATTCCTTCACACTTCATAATCAATGTGCACTCTATTTCCATAAAACCAAAAACAATCCAAGCTACTGTCTTGTATATACCTGCTATGCCTTCCATTGACTGACATGGCGATTCGGTGCAGTAGGGAACAAAAAAAAAGTCAGTGCAAAAGTCAGATTTCCCATCAGACAGGAGAAGGGTGATAAAGTGTGTCTCAAGAAGGGGTGCATATCACCTTCCTGAATACTCTCACCTCTACTAACTCTAATTGCTCTCTCAAAATATCACTTCTGTATCTCAGTCCGATGTTTATTCTTTTTTTGTCCAACCATTTCAGGATCACAGGACCCTTTTGTGACCGCACAGGCACTGTAAGAACCAAAAGGGCTCAGCCTTTGTACTCCTTAAGTAGTTTGTTCTGGTGGGTGTTGAGGCTTACTTTCATTGTAACTTGTCCTGGCTAAAAATATAACCACTTAATATGTCAAATGAAACCTTAAGGCTTCAAAACCCAAATAACACCTCTAAACTGTAATTTCACATGAAATAAACTGTGTACAAACAGGTGTTTATGTTCAAAGCCATATGGATAGAACAGACTAAATAGACCTGCTTCTCACCTTTTCTTCAAGTGCTGCAAAATTAATGTGCAGCCACCTCAAATAGTAATTGTGTATAATTAAGCTTTGCCTGGCATCCATGGAAACTACAATGTGAATTTAAAGCAGCTTCAGAAGTATGACCCATTTTTGGCACAACTTGCTCTAGAGTAGGGGAAATTATGAGGCAACATAAATCCTATGGAGGTAAAATCCTCCTTTTTTTTTCTCCCAATGATACAAAATAGATGCATATAAAACGGTTTTCTGGCTTCAAGACTTTTTTTTTTTCCCATCTCTTTTGGCCATTTCACCAGAACATGTTCAGCTGCCACCTGTTGGATTTCAGGCACAGATGACTTGTATCTTTGCAAAATGTCCCAGTTTATGTTCTAAATTTACCAACATTTACACAAACTTAATTTGTCGAAAACCAACACATGGCTTCACTCAACAGGTTTGTGTTGTGTGCAGTATGTATATGTATGCATCCGATGATCCATCAGGGAGACTGATCCCTCGCCTCTAATCAAATGACCATACATCTGTTCTGTGACATCTAAAAATCCCACTTGAATAAACATTTGTTAACTTAAATTCATGTCTACAGGAAGTAAATATGATTACATGACATTAGAAATGGCTTCACACAGCAACTTAACTCTCAGAGTGAATCCACACTGTATGTACTATAAAATTCTCACATTGTGCATAATATGTTTTGTATTATTTTATTATTGAATTCTTTTAAACAAGTTTTAAAGTGTAAAAAATATATACATTGAAGACTGAAGTCACTCCTACATTAATAGTTATAAGTATAGTATCAAATATGACTCAGCAGCACAAAGTCATGCTGTGCATGTTTCATTCTTTATACCTTGCCCAATTTCTATTTTTTGTCCATTACATTCATTTATTGATACATAAATTTGTTACCCATGCATATGTACTCTTTTGATTTCATCTAATGAAAAAGGACAAAAGGTTAGTCTTATCTAACATAAGCTTATGGAATATCACATCATGTTTCTTGCTGAAGGCAAAGAAGTATATTTTTAGGGTGTTGTTTCACTCAGCTATTGATTACTTTCATTGCTGCCTGAGAACACACAGTGTCTAAGTCAAGGTTAAGATGGGTAAGACAAAGGTAATGACAAGTGAGGAGTGAACTGTGCTTAAGAGCAAAATGATGAGTAGATGGCATTCAGAGCTGCAGAGCCAACAAGATGTCCTTGAACCATCACTTGAAACAGGAAGTGCTCGGAGCCTTAGCCTTAGGAAATTCATTCACCTACATAGAAAGCAGGATACTTTATTTCCCTCAGCTTTGCACCGTGCTCTGCAAAAAGTACTTTCTACGGAAACACATCAGTCACAGTGAGTGTCAGACCACACCCATAGTCAAACTCATCCTTTGATTTAGTTGTCAACTACACACCTGTAAAGATTTGTGACTGTATCTTTCACTATTTGGATGCTATTGTGTTGACAAAATCTGTCCAGAGAGAGACAGAAAGACAGACAGATAAACACCTGCCAAAGTACTTAAAAACTGTCTTTGTTTTAGTTTCCGCTGCAGCAGGTGTCTACAAGACTACACACATACAACACTAGGCCCACTTGTGGCTGGTAATCAGCACTTTTTTATACACATGAATCTGGCATGCTCAAGCACACAAAAGATCATGTTCTACATAATGTAGAATTATGCCTTTGTGTGTGTGCATGTATGTGTGTGTGATATCCCAGTGTGATGCTGACACCACTTAAGAATAAAGCTTTGAAGTACTTTGAAAGTACACTATATTGCCAAAAGTATTCACTCGTCTGCCTTCACACACATGTGAACTTGAGTGACATCCCATTCTTAATCCATAGGGTTTAATACGATGTCGGCCCACCCTTTGCAGCTACAACAGCTTCAACTCTTCTGGGAAGGCTTTCCACAAGGTTTAGGAGTGTGTTTATGGGAATTTTTGAGCATTCTTCCAGAAGCACATTTGTGAGGTCAGACACTGATGTTGGATGAGAAGGCCTGGCTCGCAGTCTCCGCTCTAATTCATCCCAAAGGTGTTCTGTCAGGTTGAGATCAGGACTCTGTGCAGGCCAGTCAAGTTCTTCCACACCAAACTCACTCATCCATGTCTTTATGGACTTTGCTTTGTGCACTGGTGTGCAGTTATGTTGGAACAGGAAGGGGCCATCCCCAAACTGTTCCCACAAAGTTGGGAGCATGAAATTGTCCAAAATGTCTTGGTATGCTGAAGCATTAAG
>VUQI01028466.1:0-22373 GCA_015106735.1 Paratilapia polleni | reverse complement strand
TATATATTTTTAACCCATCATTTGTTTGTTTGGTTTTTTTGTTTTTTTCCACAGATACTTCCTGGCAAGTTTCTACACAAAATACGACATGACACACTTTGTCATCAACACTGCCTCGCTTCTGAGCGTCCTGATCCCCAAGCTGCCACAACTGCACGGAGTCAGGATTCTTGGCATCAACAAGTATTAAATGTTGTAAATGCTGTGCCTCTCAGCAACTGAAGCTAATCCCCGTATAGTCTGTACCGCCGATGTGTGTACTAAGTCATACAGTTTGTGTAACGGCCGCCGTTGTCATTTAGTAACACCAGAGGGGTATACTACAAAGCGAGGTACGTTGAGCCCAAAGAGTTTTCATTGTCATGAAGGTGGCTCTTTTTTAATCAGGTAACTCAAGCTCATACCTGACAGCTCTGAAGGAGGCTGTGTTCAGAGTTTCTGTTTAAAATCAGCTGTTAATGAACGATGTAGATTTCAGCTGAGGTTATATATGCAAACCTTTTAAAACGTGTGTTTGTAATGCCACCCAAAGAAGCTGTGCAGTTATAGTAGATAAGGACATTGATTAGTCTAATATTCAGCCAGTAAACTTACGTTAACTTTGATTTGGCCAAAAACTGAAGTGATCTTCATCTTTTAATATGGGACCGGGTCAGACCTGAATGCACTTCCTGAATAGCCTGTTTAATTTCAAAGTTTTAGAGCTCTGATCTGCAGCTGTTATGTTAGAAATAAATGGCAGCAAAGAGAAAACATTGAGTGGTAAAATAAGTAAAAGGTGTAATCACAAAGTTCTGTAACTCTGCCCATAAAAATCAAAACTCTTACCCAATTTAAACTTGGATGATCTACCCTTCAAGATTATCTCCTTGGGCACTGCTGCTGTTTTTAGATTGCTCCCTGGATGTCCCTCTCTGACCTCTTGTACTTGACTTCAAACTTGCTCAGAGAGCAAATATCAACTTCAGCTGACCCTGCTTTCATTGTGAGGGTTCATTAAGTGTGACTGGAGCTGGTTCTCCGGCTATGACTCAAAAACCCTGTGGCCAAACTAGAACCGGATCCACGCATTTCCACCAAATGTGGTGGTGCCAGGGCCCAAACTTAAAAATACTGACATAAGTGGCAATGGGAGGGGCAGCTGCAAGTAATTCATTGATTTAGAGATGCAGCCCACAGATTCTGTCTCTCACATTTTTATTCCCACACAAATTACTCCCAACTTCTGCTAGAAACACTATGGAATAATAATGGAATAATCATGTTGAAACGAAGGCTGGTTTTTAAGGCAGAACTGGCTCTACAGTGGTGGAAAGTAAGGAAAAGGTCACACAGATGTTTTCATTGCAAGATTTGACAATGACCAAAGGGGGTAACTAGAACTGAAAGTGACATCTTAACTGGTATTAAAAAGTCTTCAAAAGTCTTAAAAATCCTCAGACCTGGGGAATTAAATGAAAATCTGAAAATGTGGTGGCCAGCTGGCTCAGAGCAGATGTACTGCACAGTCTGCCAGCTAGTCGTGAAATGTAGAAGTGTAAATTTGATGAAAGTTGGATCTTCATCCAAGGAAATGTGTACAAGCCAAGGTGCATTTTGTTCAGGAAGTGTTTAAACCTTGCCATGATAAATGAACGCAGGAGAATTCCCTGAAAGTTTCGGATCAGCTGCAAGCAGTTAGCCTACATTGTGGACCTGCATAGTGTAGCTTTTTGCTCAATAAAAAAAGCCACACAAAACAAACAATTTGTGTCTCTAGCAATAAATTCAAAATTGAACTTTTCTTAAACTGTGGAGCCTTCCCCATCATTTTTTTTTTTGCATGGGTTTTGCACAGTGATTTTGGTTTTGTTTTGTTTTTGTCCCGGGGTCGGATTTCCTATGACGTTTGAGGCAACAACAACCCATGTTTGAAAAGTGAAGCCAATGTATTAGTGCCTTAAACCTGCAGACTTCTAATGGCCAGCAGGGGGCGACTTCTCTGGTTATAAAAAGAAGTCAGATTTTGTAGAAGGCTGTGGAAAAATGACCCTTTATTTCCCTTGATCCATGCCCTCATTAAACACTTTTCTGATGAGTTCATGCTCTTGTTTGCTTGTTTCCACTCTTATCTAAAACAACATGAAGTTAATTTTGTAAGTTATGGTCCCCATTGGAGTCAAAAAGGATGATAAAGCAGGCTATGGCTGTGTGATTGACGCGCCACTACTATAGATGACCAGTCAGATGCGGCCCATACTCATGGTGTCTGGTTTCATAAAGCTAAGATGGTGACTTCAGAGCTCACCACCCGCCTTACTCCCCGGATTTAGCTCCCTGTGGTGTTTTGAAATTCAAGTCAAAAGATCACTGTTTGAACACACTAGGAGTGAATCAGCATGTAAGGACTTCCACGGAGCGATCAGAAAGTCAGCAGACGTGCTGGAAGCAGTGCAGAGATGCATGAGGAGGTGATGCTGAAAGGGAACTTGGTTTAAATTTAAATCAAAGTGTGGTTCATGATTATTTTATTTTATGGGCAGAGGTTTGAAACTTGTATATTCTATATTTAGAAGCCTTTCTGGCCTGATGTTTTTTTCCGTAATATTTCTTTTATAGTCTTCATCGCTCAACATGACCTGTTCCTTTTGACTGACTATCCACGCCCACATAAATGCCCTTTTATGGGTCGGCGCAGAGTCTGGATTAACAGAAACCTGAAGCCTGACTGTGTTTAATTTGCTTCGTGGTGCACCCCTCTGGTTTAAGATGAAATCTCTGTAGATGACAGGATGCCATATGCATTACTAACTTATGTGAATATTTAATGACGTGTTTTCGACCTGTGTCTACCTGGGCGGGCCCAGGCATCAGTGAGGCTTTTGGTTGAGTTTAATTTTCTTCCTTTCTTTGCTCTCAGCTCACACACAGTGACACAAATTGTGTTTCCAGTCACAAAGGTGTTCCAAATGTATTTTTCAAATATGTTTACTTTGTGAGGGTAGGAGCCCGTGGCTCGCTGTTTACTGGTACACTCTGGTTTTATAATGGGTGTCAAGACATTTTCATGCTGAGTGAAGAACAGAATTGAGCTCTTCATGTGCATGATTTCCTTTGTATGTGAATCATTTGCAACCAATCAGAGCAGAACAGGCTTTTCATTGTAGTTGTTATTTTTGTGTGTGTGTGTGTGTGCGCGAATGTTATGTCCTTTATGTAGAAATGAGACAGATTATTGTTGTCAGATTAAGTGTTTACTGAGGGAGCTCCACAGTGTCTTTGTGATAAACTTACACTCATGTAGCTGCTCTCTTCAGATTTTGACTTTTTTGCTATAATCAAGGCAGCTAGTCCTGCTTTGTTTGGCCACAGCTCGTAGTACTTGATATTTCTGGTTCTTAATCTTATTAAAATGTTTGCCCTCCATCTGCTCCGGCTCACAGCTCTTCATTGCTTCCTTCAGTCATTACTGAAAATCTCGATTGTGATAAGACTTTCAGGTATTTTCCCCTCAAAGCTTAAGTTGAGTAATGAGGAAGTCTTTCAGGAAATGTTGGAGAATTTCACAGATGTTTTCCTTCAGGCAAACAAGAGTAATAATCAGTTGTGGTGTATACCCTTGTTTTGGAGTATTCTCACCACCCAGGTTTTATCTAAAAACATCAAGAGGACCTATTCTGCTCACTTCCACTTCCACCTGCATATCTTTATTTTTGGACTCTAGTAGAGCAGCTTTGCATGATTCTCAGTTCAAAATAATCCCTGTTTACCTTATACAGAGCCTTGCTGCAGCCTCTCAGTTCAAGACATTTTAGCTCCTCTCCCTTTAAGACAACTTTCTTCTGATTGGCTGCCCCTCACTAACAGAATGTTTGAACAGCTGGTGGGTTGGCTTTTGTGCCCGAGATGACCATATTAGGGATATCCCCTCTCTATAACAGTGCATGATATATTTTATCCACTGGCTTCTCTGGTCCAAACTCACTACTTTACAAACTATTGTGAGTAGTAGTGAGTTTGGACCAGAGAAGCCAGTGGTTCTTCTGAATCTGTGTCCAAAAATTTCAAATTTAAAACTTCTGAGCGGGCTTTCCAAGATTTTTGAAACAGGGCTGTAAAAGAAGGCAGCACAGTGGCTTAGGCCTCACAGGATGAAGGTTTAAGGGTTATTTTGTTGGGTTTTTCTCCATCTGCTTCGGTTTTCTAAGCACATGCACCTCAGCTATAAACTCTAAATCATCGACATAATTTGGTTCTAAATTTGAAAATAAAACTAATGAAATGAATCCTAAACAAATGCATGTTTGGGCCTTTCTTCAGAACTTTTCTCTAGCTGAAGATAAAGGAGTGAACCGGTTTGCAGTAAATGGAATTGACCACTAGATGGAGACAAACACACACAGATGAAGTCAGAGCAGTCACTGACTTTTATGACTGTAGATTAATTTTAATAATAAACGTCTTATTGGATATTTGTCACACAAGAACATTGAATAGCAGGTCAGTGTTTTTTTTAAATTTTGGGCTCAGAGGTGATGAAGTTGTCAGTACATTTTGTAAAAGATTAGAGTTGTTTTTGGCTCAAAGTGGAGGAATATATGTATTTACTGCAGCACCAAACAGTTAAATCAAACCAAAGCAGTCAGCTCAGAAAGTTGAACTGATCTCTTTCACTAATGTCACCGTTTTCCCGCTGCTCTGAACTCATGAAAAAAAAAGAAGTAACCAATGGCAGTGCTACTATTCACTGTGAATGAAAGCTGACTGTAAAAAAAAAAAAAAAAAAGCATTTTAATCAAACACAAACAGGTACAGCTATACAATACACTGAAAATAAAAGCTACTGCTGTCTGCATAAATGATGGACACTTTACTGAGACTTTGTGTGGCTTTCTAACAAATATGATAAAGACATTACCGTCACAACAACAGTTGCTTCAAGGTGCTTTATTTCATATGGCAAAACCCCTCTGACATTAGAGAGAAAACCCCAACAATCAGATGATCCCGTGAGCAGCACCTGGTGACAGTGGGAAGGAAAAACAGGAAGAGCTCTCCAACAGGTTCAGAGAAGGGCAGCCATCTGCCTTTACCGGTTGGGGTGTGAGAGGAAAGAGAAGAGAGAAAAGGAGGGCATAGAGAGATAAAACAAAACGCACACAATGGGATCAGGGGCGTCTTAGTGGGGGGAAAACTGGGACTGACTCCCCAGGGCCCTAAAGGCAGAAGGGGCCCTTGCAGGGGCGTGTCTAGAAGGAGGGCATGAGGTGGCTTGTGCTTCTTGTGCTAGTTCTAATGAAACACCGCCAGGCAGCACACCAACATACCTGTGTATGCTCATAAATGTGTTCACTAAATCACCCAGTACATCCACAAGATCATTAGACTGCTGTATGACATTTTATAACGTATAGTTTATTTAATGAAGCTAGGCAAAATTTTACTTTCATACTATGAATATTTTCAGAGTTATAAGCTCTCAAATATAAGGGTGAGTTGAAATTTGGTGCTTTTTAGTTGCATTTTGCAGCATTTTCAACCCTTCATAGCTTTATAAGTACAGGAGATTTTGACACCCACTCCGAATGTGACAATCTAATATCATGGGATATATAGTTTCAATAAACTGCACCAATTTAATGTGTGTGACACAGAGGAACAGAAACAAGCATTTGTACCCTGGATGTTTGATCTGTTTTCTGATCTGAAAATTTTTTAAAGAGTACATTTTGGGAAAACCTTCAAGGCTTATATCACCATGTGGGATAGGTGGCTACTCAAAACAAGTTGTAGCATATGAAAGGTGTCCTGTTTACCTGCATTTTGATGCCAGGCTAATCTTCTAGCTTCCTTCTGTGTCAAAGAAATTCTAATATACTGTATGTACAGATGCTGATTTCTGAAAAATTTGCAGTGGTCTCTTAATTTTTTCCACAGCTGTATTTATATTTTAAAACTCACAAATTTGGATGTGTTCTTCAGCCCTAAAAATTGTGAGTATCTCCTGTAATTAAGAAGATCGCTGTAAATTACTGGAAAAAATAAGAGGAATTAAAAAGAGCTGATCCCCATCTACGTCATGGACCTGTAACTTGTAAAATATTCACAGTATGAAGGTAAGATTTTGCATGGCTTCATTAAATATCTGAAGTTACTGTGCAAAAAAAAAAAAACGTCAGCCAATTCTGAGGGGGTCAGGAGGGAACTCTTCTCATATTTGAAGGACTTTATATGTAATGACCCAGAAAACAAAGATAAGCAGGAACCCTTCAAAAGTAAGCAGCTGGAAGCGGCCACTGTTGTCATTTTTGGTTGATAAACTTATTAAAAGTTTTTAAAAGTTTTGAAGTGCCCTTCTCTTTTTGTCCTTCTATGGCTCACCTGTACTCAGCTGAGTGCTGAGCTCTGTCTAACAGCCCCGCAGACTTCACTAATGAGCCTTCATTTCCTTTCACCGGTACATTATCAGATTGTTGCCCCCACACGTTCCATTATCCTTGATGACTGAGATGGACAGCGTGCATCATGGAAACACCTTGTCTCCATTTGAGAGCAAATCTGATCCCGCTGGGAGACGTTCCTAAGTATGCACTCTGTGTTTTTTCTGTTTACTGTTTATGAGGAAAAGAACTGGAGTAGCTAAAATCATTATAAGTATGCAGCCGAGTGCAAAGAGTACATTAGCTGGACTGGGTCAAGAATGGGGAAAGTGGTGTTTTCCATTTTTGTCCAGTGGAGAATTATACCGTACATTAGAGTGGAAAATCAAGGCTGTGCAGTATGTGGCATACTGCCAACATATATGACATTGTCCTTTTTCAGTCTTTGCTCAGTCTCTTAGCCAGAGTCATTGTTTTATCAGGAAAAGTGATCCACATTCTGCAATTAAATCTACAGAGGACGCACAATATGTATTTCTCATTGTTTTATCATTTGGCATCATTCCACATCTGACCTTGTTCCCACCATTGTGTTGCCAGTTATCAGTGCTGATACAGAAACCTGAGAGTCCAGCAGAGCATCCACAATGAGAGGAGGACCGAGAGAGTGAGGGGAGTGACTCTGAGCAGAGGGGTTAGGGAGTGGCAGGAAAGGAAGGAAGGCTGGTCGGGAGGGGGAGGGCGGTGGAGAGGACGAGGAGGGTGTGGTGGAGGTGGGAGTGGAGCAGAGCAGCGACGAGGGAATCAGGTTTCCTAGAAGTAAGGCTGGAGAACGGGGAGGAGAGGGGCTGGGCCAGATTTCCATTTAGACACTCCCAGTCTTTTAAGGAGCTGAGCTCAACTGGACTCTTGTTGAGTCTCTCCAATCCAGCTCTGGAGGTGTGACTTCACATCCCCGCTGAGGTTTCTACTTTTGGTAAGTCTCACTCAGATATTTACTTACTTAAATCAGATTTCAAATGAGACGTGCTTGCTTTCTTTAGCTGCAGTTGGATGCAGGCTTTGCTGAAGTGATGCTCTGGTGTCTCGTATTTCTGTGTCTGGTTCTAATTTACTGTGCACAGCCCTCCCTCCCCCAGCTGCCGTTTGGATTTAGATATGGATTTATTAGACTGGCTAGCAGTGCTTGTTTGCTTGACAGAGTATGCAGGAAAAGAACAACCAAGTCCTGGGTAAATATTCCAAACCCCACTGGGAACATAGAGCATTCCTATGATGCATTAAACATATTCAAATTAAAACCACAAGCTAGAAGCGTGCACACAGAATAAAGTCAGAAGCTGCTGGTTGTCATGACTGGGTTTTTTCTTCTCAACATTTCCCCGAGTCGTGTTTTGGCATCTGCTTACTTCCTGATGAAGTGGCCGCGTCTGACTCACAGCCCTCAGAATAATCATAATGTGACCTAAGCGCATCTTAAAGATTTGGCTTCTGAAAAAGGGGTGTGTTAACCTTTCCGCAGAGGAGGCTGAAAAACTTGGATGGAACTTAAAAAATGTCTTCAGTGAAAGCATGAAAGGATACAGTAGTTAATGGAGCAAATCGCCACGGAAAATAAGCACTGTTTTTTCATGTGTTTGACGCCTTCCTCGCATCACGTCAGTCATGCTGTGGTGAGAACTCTCATAAACCTGCCAGGATGGGGCGGCTGGGAGAGAGAGGACAATGAAAGGAAAAGCAATCAGGAATACAGCTATGCCAACTTTGGGAAACCTTTCCCCTCCGGAAGGTTTTGATCCACATTTATCAGCAAACAGCAGAAATGGCAGGAGAATATCAGCTTTCACCGGCGAGCAGCCGGTCTGCAGTGCAAGTGTCTGATTCCGAGTCAGTTTATCTGCTTTTATTGAGACTCTGAAACCCGAGGATCATTGCTGAAGGTCTAAGTTCCCTCTAAAATCAAATTTACATGTTTTTCCTCTGGTCTGTAGAGTTTTCCCTTTATCTAGATTGTTTTTGGTGTGAGTTTCTCAGTTTTAAAGATGTCTGCCTTTTCTTGGTTATAAAGAACTAAATGACACTCACTTTGAGGTGCTCAAAGCATCAAATAAATACATTTGGAAAACTCAGCAGCAATGAAAAAAATCCAGTGCACTGAACTGAAAAAGGCAGACACCTCTACAGCCCATATCTGCAAAACTGAGCAACTCACTACAAAACATTATGGATGGACAAATAGCACCACAGAAAAAACCTGTGCATTTGATTTTGGGGTGAACTGTCCCTTTAAAATACAATCTTAAAGCCATTAAAATTAGAAATTTGTTTATATTGGATGCAATTCAAAGAAGATATATAGACACCTACAGTAAAAAAAATAGAGATTCATTTAATTTCAAAAAGCTTTTCATTTATCTATTTTTTGAGTTTGTTTTTCCATTTTCTTAAACTTCCATCAAGAGAAAGGAGACATTTCTACAGCTGATATGTGAGCAGCTCACACCAAAACAGTTAAAAATATGTATATATCTACATTTGATTTGGAGGAGAACTGTCCCTTTAATACACACTGAGGCAAACTATATGAATAAAACTGATCTAAGAGCAGAATCAACAATTGACCTAAAGCTAGCAGGTATAATGTTTCCTGAGTTAACTGTGTTGGTTTAGTGTGTTACCTGGCTAACATTTACTTTTAGTGCTGCAGGTATTTGGCCATAATTTGAAGTGTTTGTCAAACTTGAGATATTTGATTGGGTTATTAATACTTTATGAAGAATCTGAGGACCACCAGAGTCAGGTGGATGGATGCATGCTCTGTGCCACATGTCCATCACTGTACTTCTAGTACATGGACAGAGAATGCATCTATGCAAAAAATACAGTGCCGCGTGTTTTTGACAGATGTTTTCAGAATATTGAAAAATAATCGGCTTAGAGAGACTGAATTACAAGCACATGTAGATAAATCAGAGAAAATATCAGTTCCTACATCTGCTCCTGGTGTCTGTCTGACACAGACTGCTGAGTGTGTGTGCTTTTTTTTTCTTAGTGAGCACACAGGCTGCACGAGCACCTCTACTTTCAGCTAATGAAAGAGTAAAGACATGCCACAATCAGGGTTTAAATGCTGACTTGTGTTTTTTGAAAATACCTAGGCAGATAAATCAAAAATAAATGTAGCCTCCTATATGGTTACACGTTGTTTTTGTAACTTTAATGTGCAGAGCTGCTGAAGCTGCAGGGATTCAGTATTTTGTTTTGCAGATATCTTCCAACACAAAAGTCTGAACCCGAATCCTTCGGTTCAAAATAACATTAATCATTCTCCTCACCATCCATAACACATCAAAGTTTCTGGTTGTTTAACTTGATCCCTGGACCAGCAGGGAAGTGCTGAATTGGATAAAAGAAACAACAAGAAGTGCTGAACTGAGTTTGTGTAATGATATAAATCAAACCCAGAGAAAGTCTTCTGAACAAGCAAAGATAAATATGCTGTGATTATTTGCTGGCTATTTAGATGACGGGACTGGATGAGCTTTTGCAAAATCTGTTTAGTTTGGATTCAGGGAGAAATATTTGGAACCACTCACTGACATCTGGTTCTTTTTAGAAACATATTTCCACTGGCATGTGTCGAGGGTAGAGATGGATCCTGAAGGTTCACGTGAGTAAAATGTTATTCACTCACTCTCAGATGCAGAAGCTGTGGTCTTTAAGTTGAGGGCTAAATTCATTCTATCTCTGATGGTGGTGTAGTATCTGATAGGTTTGTGACCTTTGCACAGGTATCCAAGATGATCCACATATTAAGGTGATGATGGCCGGGTCGACTCTGAGGAAAGTCAAGTCCCGCTCCTGGAAGAAGCATCGACATTTTCGCCTTCTGGAGGACGGCCTGACGATCTGGTACAAGTCCAGATGGGCGGGGAAGGGGCACTCCACCTGTGAGTGCAGAAGCATCCATGTAACTTTGCACATGTCATTCATATGATCTGCCCTGTTAATAAACAAACAAGCCATTTTAAATTGTAATAACGTGAACTCAGTAGTCTAACATTTAAAGCCGGGGTAGGCAACATGTTTTTGGTGTTAGTGAACAAAAAGAAATCCATGATACACTTTTATGAAGTTGTCTGAATGGGAGCTAGACTCCTGCACCTCCTCTGTGCTCCTTTTCAGGTCTCTTTTGGACAGTCATAGGTCTTTTCAGTTTAGAAATAACACACTGCGGTAAATTAGGTTAAGAAGAGGACTTTGACCAAGGAGAATAAGGTTTGAATCCTATATGAAGCTAAAAGTTAGACACACTGACTTTCATTCTGCATGTAAACCACATTTACCCCATCAACCCTGTCAGGGTCCTTTGTTGTATCTTATACCCCCTCTCTCTCCCAGTCATGTCCTGTCAGCTCCTTCACTATCATTTATTCCATAAAGGCAAAACTACCCCAAAACCTTTTTTATTAAAAGGACCAGGACTGGGCAACCTGTAATGACTCCTAGATGTTTTTAGGTTGTGTTTGCTTCTTTTGGACAGAGCCAGGATAGCTGTTGCCCCCTGTTTCTAGTCTTTATGCTGAGCTAAGATAACCAGCTGCCAGTTCCAGCTACACATTGAGGCCCAATCTCATTCTTCACCCTCGGGCCTAATCACTAAACCCTCTTAACTGATGTCACCTGCTAAGTCTGGGTTTTATCCTGCATAGAGGAATTTTTGCCTGTAGGCGTACTGATCATAACAGCGTGCAAAGTCACAACACAAAGACTCGTTCTGAGCTAGGAAAATTAGTGACAGAGCATGAGAGGCTACAAGGGACGAAGGATAAATAGGGATGGCACTTCACTCTGCAGTCATGATACCTTGATGACACCAAAATGTGTTTTGAACTATTGTGGTTTTGGGACTTTGTTGGATCAGGTCTGATGCCATAATAGGACAAAAACACAGTTGTGTCTCTGAATCACCAGTAAGATATGTGTTTATCTTTAGTGTAAAGGTGTTTCTTAGGTTGGTTAGGGCTGTTTACTTCCTCTAATGATTGTTTGTTCACTGTTGTCTTTTAAGCTTCTGGGCTTCGGCTGGTAACCCTGTGATTAACGTCACGAGGCTGTGAACTGTCTAACTCCCTCAGGCAAAACGCAAAGCTACAGAAAATGTGCATAAAAAGCCCAAAAGTCTGTGAGAGAGCCTTAAAGCATTTCACAGTTTGATAGTAGGACAGCCCTAAACCTCACAGACTTGGCAAGGTTGCATGAGTCTGGAAATATGGACTGGGCATACATGAGCATGGTGTTAGTCTTCTCATCTAAATATCAGCAAGATAGCAAATAGGCATATTTCCCAAGGAGTTGAACTATTGCTTTAAGAAGCTAACCTCAGTACAATGAAGTCCTTTATAAACTGGCTACCAAGAATAAATTAGATGAGTAGAGCTGAGCAGGCTGCTGCCCTTCGCCATCCAAAGACCTTAAAATCTAGAGGTTTAATCCATAAGAAGTGAGTATGGTAACAGCCACAGTGTTGCCTAAAATCAAAGGGTTATATTAGCAATGATTCTTGCCCAGATAGCATTGGTCTGAGCCAAATGTGGCCCATATTTACAGTTGTTTGCAAATTCGGCCACAGGTCCATCGTATGTGGACCAAATGTCAGGTGTGTTGTGACATTTAGGCCACATCTGCCCAACAGAAGCTTACTATAATCCATGTCAAGCCCACCTCATGACATTTGGGCTGCATCTGGCCAACAAAAAACTTGCCATAACCCAGATGTTCTCAAGCTTTTTCTGACATGCCCCTATTCAGAAGCCATATAAAGTTCTTTTCAAATTTTAGGCAAATAAAGGCCAGTGCAAAAGCACCGACACACTAACATACCCACTGCTGTAAACCATGTCAAACCCACCTCATGACCTTTGGGCTGCACATTGCCCACATGACATTTTCCAGTGTCATAACTAAACCAAAAGTGCAATAAGTAGGCCAGATTAGGAAACCTTGCACTGTTTAACAAACTAAATCACTTATAAAAAAAAACTGGAAAATGGTCCAACATCTGAATTAAAGAGCTGTTTTCCCCTTGTGGATGAGATAGTAGAGATACACCAATAACTGGTGATTTAAAAAAAAAGTCTGACCTGCAAAGTCCAAGTTTAGTCCATTCCAGTTTTCTTTTTTAAAAAGTATAATTGACAACGTATAAAATCAGTTTGTAGTTTTTCTTGTTCATAATAAAACATCAGCATTTCCAGCAGTGTTTTACAAGCTGGGCCTCAGTGCTGCAGCTCAACTAATACTGAGAATATTTGTTCTGAAAACTCACCATGGATTGTAACTAGTGCAAAGTCCTAAAACTCTCAATGTGGTGAACATCTGTCTACTTTAGAGGTGAGTTATTATTAGAAACAAAGAGACAGGAACTGAGCTCATTTTGGCTCAAGATCCTACAACACACCTTCGACCTACATCCAGACACATATGAAATGCATCAAAGACTCAAAGTAAACCTCCAAACCCACACGATGATCATGTTACAGTCTCAGTGACCGATTTGGAAGTTGTGCGTGAAGGCCATCAGTCCGAGGTCCTGCTAAGCATCGCCGAGGAGTTCGCCGCTGACCTCTGCTTCACCTTGGTGTTTCATGGTCGCCAAGGCAATCTGGACCTCGTGGCCGAGTCCCCAGAAGAGGCCCAGGCCTGGATCCAGGGTGTGCGCAAGCTGATTCACAAAGCTCAAACAATGGATGAGAAGGAGAGGCTGGACCAGTATCCTTTAACCGTAGTGTTTATTCTGGTGTTGGCTGATATCAGACACTGGGAGGCTACTCGGAGGTCCCTCTAAACCAAGCTCCAAGTAGTCTGCTTCTAACCTTTTTTCTTTCCCTCTTAAGTTAGCAGGACATTTTTGAAGTTTAAGTTTTTATTCTGCTACATATCAAAGCTGGAGTTTTCCTCAGCATGCTCTCAGGTGGGTCCGGGACTGGTTCCACAAAGCCGACAAAAACAAAGACGGGAAGATGAACTTCAAAGAAGTGAAGAAGCTGCTGAAGATGATGAATGTAGACATGAATGAGGAGCACGCTCTCCATCTCTTCACGGTAAGATTTTAATCTAAAAGAAGAAAAAATAGGAGGGAATTGGTGATTAAACTGAGCTCTGATTGTGGTTACCTTAAAGACTGACTCAAGAAGGGTGCAGAGCCCTTTGAAGACATGATATGGTGATGGTAAGTGATATATCAGCTGCTGCAGTGTTCAGAGGCAGGGACAGGATTAGAAATGAGTATATCAGTTTGAGCAGTTTTGGTTTTATGTAATTGAATTTGCTGAACTTTAAAAAATACAGCACATTATACGAACAGAAGTCTGACATTTAAAAGGTAAAAGTCAGACACGTTTCTCTAAAAAAAATAGTCTCAAAATACAAGTAAAAGGCACTTTATTGTTTCTCCTCAGATGGCTGATAAGTCAGAGACGGGCTCTTTGGAAATCGAGCAGTTTGTCAACTTCTATAAGGTGCTGACACAGAGGGATGAAGTGCAGAACGTGTTCCAGGACTACTCTGGAGATGGAGAGAAGTTAACGTTGGAGGAGCTGGAAAACTTCCTGAGGTTGGAGCAGCACGAGGGAGAGCAGAGCGCCGAGCATGCCCAGGAGCTTATCGACTGCTATGAGCCCTCTGAGACAGGTAACAGGAGTGACAGACTGCGGCATCATCTACTGACTGCACCTGAGGAGGTGTAGGTCTGTTGCACAACTTCTATGAAATCCAGCCATACCTGTTATATGTAATAACAGGAACACATATCAGCTGTTTTAGTGTATTTATTGTAAATAAGACCAGAAACGGTATGATGGTATTGGGCAGAATGAGGTAATGTAGATCACATCAGTCCTGAAACTTTCTGTGTCTGGGGTTATATTTTTTTTTAGGTTTTAAGGCTCCACATATAAGCAGTATAATCTGGTGCATAATGACGTTAACATAAGACTTTCTTGAGCTGATACGGGGTTTGAATACTGAGAGGAGATGAAGCAACCTTTACACTGGACTTTGCAACGTTGTGTTCACAGTCTTCACTTTGTATTTGTACCCTAACAAGGCTGAGAGCCTGTAGCTATAATTATAGCTGTAGCTTTAATTTAAGATAAATACAGACAGCAGTATGCTCACTAGTGACAGTGCTAACATGCTGATGAATGAGAGGTAAGTTTTGCAGTCATAGTGTAGTGTTTTAGTATGCTGTATGTTGGGTCAAGTAACTACCACTTAACCCAACAGATAGCTGTGGGCGAGGGGAATGTAATCTGGGAGATTATGAAAATCCAAGAAATTTTATTTATGAAGCACCATTTGTACAGAGAGACTGATTCAAGGTGCTGCACAGTAAAATTAGAACTGCACTTAACAAGTGAAACAATGCAGATAGGTCTATATAAAATCAAACAAATAAAAAGAGTAAAAATCATTTTTAAAAATTTAATAAAAAATAATAATAATAATAAAGAAAATTGATAAGATAAAAAGTGAAGAAACAAAAAATAAATAAATAAAAGATTTGAAATTATAACAGTGATAATATATGTATAATAAATATGGAAAAGAGCAAAAGCAAAGTTGAAAAAATGTTAATAAAGTAAAAAATATTTAAAAAATTGAAAAACTACATAAAAGTAAGAGATTAAAAATGATAAAAGACTGTAAATTATAGTAATAAAACACAAGATAAAATGAGAAAACAAAATAAATAAAAAGATTCTAAGAAAAAAATGAAAAAGATAAAAAGTAAAAGAATAAAATAATAAAAATAAATATAAAATAAGCTATTATAATAAAAATCAAATCAAATAAAATAAGATGGATTAAAAAATAAATGCAAAAATAATAAAATTACTATAATAATAATAATAATAATAATAAAAAGCAATAAAAACAAAGATTGTAATTCATCAAGATAAAAAGGAAAAATAATAAAAATAAATGCTTTAAATAAATGATTAAAATTACTAATAATAATGCAGTGATTTTTTAAAAACATTTAGGTCTCTTTGAAAAGTCTTTAAATTTCTGTAAAGAGATTATTACATTTATTATTTTTACATGTTCTGTATATATACAAAAATGGAAATAAAATGCTGCAACGCTCTCTGCTGTTTGCAGATGAGGTACATAAGAGAAGTGATAACAAAGAGAGTTTTGCATCACGCTGAGTGCAGACCATGAAGACGCTTCAGCAGTGACTGTAAATATAATAAATGCCTGGTGTATTCTGTGAAATCTGTGTCTGTGCAGCCAAGAAGCAAGGAGACATGTCCTTAGATGGCTTCCAGATGTACCTGTGCTCCCAGGAGGGCTCCATATTCAAACCTGAATATCTGGAGCTTTACCAGGACATGAGCCAGCCTCTGAGCCACTACTTCATCTCCTCCTCACACAACACCTACCTACTGGAGGACCAGCTGCGAGGACAGAGCAGCTTGGAGGCCTACATCCAGTGAGGACTGCCTGGATACACCACACACACACACACACACAACCCCATGCAGTTGTCACAAAGTGGTAAATTAGCTATACAGACCAAAACCATTTTTTGTACAGGGCTGTAAACCTGCTTTTTAATGTGTTTATAATGGGAGTCTATGGAGATTGACTGACTTTTGGAGCCAGCCTCAAGTGGACATTAGAGGAACTGTGATGACAGACAGACTGTAAAGGAAGTGTAACGTTAATGTGTTATTTTATGTGTTCAATTGAAGCAGAACAATACAAACGTTAGCCATGTGTTTGTGTGTGTGTGTGTAGGGCTCTGAAGAGAGGCTGCCGTTGTGTAGAAGTGGACTGCTGGGACGGCAGCGATGGGGAGCCTGTTGTGTATCACGGTCACACTTTGACTTCAAAAATCCTCTTTAAGGACGTCATTTCAACGCTTAAAGAATATGCCTTCAAGGTGAGCGGCTTATAAAGCGCTGGTTCACCTAAATAAATCTATATAATCTATATATGTTTTCCAGCTATGCAGACCACTGATCAAGAATCACATTTCCATTTACTTATGGTATTCTGTACACTTGCATAATTTATAGTGAAACAAAGGAAACAGTCCCTATGAGATCAGGTTAGTGTGCTCTGCTGATTATCCAGAATATTTGGGACTATTTCCTTCTAATGAAGCCACTAATGGCCACTAATTAATTCCATTAACCTCTAATGTATTGGAGTGGCCTGCACAAATCTTAGTGGCAGAAATTTATAAAAATCTAGCAAATAAATTCCAAACAATCTGCACTGACAGTAATGGAAAAAATGTGTTTCTGCAGATATAATTTACAGGACTGTGTGTGTGCCCAGAGAAGTGTAAAGCTCACATTCAGTAGTTGGTAACCTTCCCTGCCTTTGGAATTGAATGAACTCCTGCTGAGTGACCCACATGGAAAACATCCAGGAACTTCTCATCTGTCTCCGCTTTATCCTACTCAAACTTTCCTACACAGCTTCTTAGGAAGATGTGATGAAGAAACTGTTTTGGAGGAATGTGGAAACTTGTGCTCAGTGGTGCTAAAATACATGCAATGACACGTACCACTGAGTTTGGTAGAAGTGGAAAAACAAAAGAGACAAACTAGTCATTTCTTTTCTGTAAACATGTTGTGTCTTACGTGTTTTACAGGCATCTGAGTTCCCTGTCATCCTGTCGCTTGAGAATCACTGCGGTATGGAGCAGCAGACGGTCATGACCCAGCACCTGAGTCAGATCCTAGGCGACATGCTGCAGACCACCGTGCTGGATGGACAGGTCCCTCAACAGCTCCCTTCTCCACAGGTCAGAATCTGTCAGTTAATTTTTATTAAATCTGGCAGATTTAATTAATGGGACTGATTCCAAATTATCATGAAACACAAATGGTGCAAATTTATTTGTGTAATAACTTTTTATTCATTTGACTAAATGGGAAATATGTCACTGTCAAGATGCTTTGTCTTGAAACCCAAGTTATTTCCCATCATTCACCAAAGACATAAAAGCACAGATAAACTGTAAGAAAATGGGCCAATGAAGGAGTAAAAGGGGGGATAGAGGGCCAGAGTGAAAGAGCGAGCAAATCCAAGGGTGCAGGATTTATTTCAGACGCAGCAAATATCAAATCCAAAGCTCGAGACTCCAGGACCAGGAACTGAACCGCTAATCTCGCATTTAAGAGTTGAGTGCTTTTCTCTGTCTAAATTACAGCTGCTGAGATATATGTGAGTGTTTGGTAATTCTACCCACTTCCAGGTCCATATTTCTATTCTTCTACTAGAGTAGCCATGCATGATTCACAGTCCAGAATAATCCATATTTATCTTATTCTGGGCCTCAGTGCAGCCCTCATTTTCTCTGTCTGAAACAAGTCGTATTAGCTCCTATATTACCCTCCCCCCCCGTGAATTTTCTGAAAGAAACTCTTCCTTCTCCAGTCTAAAAGCGTTCTCCTAAAACATCCTCTCTTTATCTCCATGTGTGCTGTCAGTATAAAGAGCCCAAACATTTCTGGGGTCCTGTCATGGTCTTCATGTTTGTCAGTGTTATTTATTCCTTCCCTTCCTTTCCTGATTTTCTGCCCCGCCTTAATTGTTTCCACCTCCCAGTCAGGCCTCTGTGAACATCCTGGCTACGGTCAAATAGTCCGTTTTTCTTAGGAAGGTTTCTAGCTGAGTGAAGTCATCTGGAAGTATCTACATGGCAGCCATAATAAGAGCTTATTTTATTACCTCCTTTAGCAGAGGATCCTTTATGAAAGGAAAGGCGATAATAGATGTCTTTCCCTCTGTCCTTGTGCTTGTTACCTCTGTGCAATCCTGCTATCTGTTTGTATTCAGTTTAGTTTTTGTATTTTTGATTTCACTTTGAACTGTTGCAAATGAGCTTTTTAAGCTTTAAAGGTCACATATAATTCCTCTGTCTGCATTTGGGTCTTCTTTGGAATGATACTTGACATTTTCTTAGGAAAGAGGCTGTCACTTTGAACTGTTAGAGGAAGCCGCTTTGTGACAACATCTCTGCTTTATTACATCCCGAATAAACAGATAGGCAGGAGAGATAAGAGGGCTCATTCATGGACCAGTGCTTTATTGACTCTTACAAGATAAAATGCTGTATGTAGTCAGAAAAAGAACCTTTACATGGCCATTAAAGTTTTCTATGAATTTTACCAGTTTGATTTTTTTCAGTGTGGGTAATGCACAGTAAATCTTTGTGACTCCAGTGTAAGTGGTGCTTAAAATGTGCAGCCAGTCAGACTGAGGTACAACTGTAACATTGGAGAATTCATTTAAGCTTTGACGCTGACAAAGGTTAATTATAAATGGATCCACAAAGACATACACTCACTGGCCACTTCATTGGGTACACCTTGCTAGTACTGAGTTGGACCTCCTTTTTCCTTCAGAGCTGCCTTAATTCTTCATGGCATAGACTGAAGGCAAAGGGGGCTGGAAACATTCCTCAGAGATTTTGGTCCATATTGACATGACAGCATCACACAGTTGCTGCAGATTTGTTGACTGCACATCCATGATGCAACTCTCCTGTTCCACTACATCCCAGAGGTGCTCTATTGGATTAAGATCTGCTGACTGTGGGGGTCATTTGAGTACAGTGAACTCACTGTCATGTTCAAGAAACTAGTTTGAGATGATCTGAGCTTTGTGACATGACACTTTATCCCGCTAGAAGCAGCCATTAGAAGATATATACACTGTGGTCATGAAGGGATGGATATGGTCAACAGCAATACTCAAGTAGGCTGTGGCATTTGAAACATGCTCAGTTGGTACTAAGGGGTCCAAAGTGTGCCAAAATATCCCCCACACCATTACACCACCACCACCAGCCTGAACTGCTGATACAAGGCAGGATGGATCCATGCTTTCATGTTGTTTACACCAAATTCTGACCCTACCATCTGAATGCTGCAGCAGAAATCAAGAATCATCAGACGAGGCAATGTTTTGTTTTTTTTTTTTGTTCTTCTGTTGTTCCAAACTTCTGTTGTGTTGTGAACTGTAGCCTCAGTTCTTAGCTGACAGGACTGGAACCCGATGTGGTCTTCTGCTGCCGTAGCCCATCTGCTTCAAGGTTCAGTGTGTTGTTCAGAGTTTCTCTTCTGCATGCCTTGGTTGTAACGAGTGGTTATTTTAGTTACTGTTGCTTTTCTATCCGCTTGGAGCAGTCTGGCCATTCTCCTCTGACCTCTGGCATTAACAAGGCATTTTCACCCAGAGAACTGCTGCTCACTGTTTATTTTCTCTTTTTCAGACCGTTCTCTGTAAACCCTAGAGATGGCTGTGTGGGAAAATCCCAGCAGATCAGCAGTTTCTGAAACACTCAGTCCAGCCCGTCTTTGAACCATGCCACCTTCAAATGTACTTTCTTTCCCATTCTGATGCTCGGTTGGAGCTTCAGCAGGTTGACTTGACCATGTCTACATGCCTAAATGCATTGACTTGCTACCATGCCATTGGCTGATTAGATATTTGTGTTAACAAGTAGCTGAACAGGTGTACCTAATAAAGTTGTAAGTGTAAAGTAGCACTAAAGCTTCTGATGTGAAAATCAGAACAGCAGGTGGTATGACTGGGAAGTAAAGGGATTTAAAAAAGGGTTACTTCCAGATACTAATGCTACCTTAAAATCTTATAATACTATTATTGTTATTATTCCTCTTGTTACTATAATTAGTATTATTAGTAGTAGTGTTAGTAGTCTAAGGGTAAAAATATGGAGCTGGAAAAGCCCAGTTTCACATTTTAGCGTTAAACATGATCGCTGTTAGCAAGCTAACATTAGCATTTAGCTAAAAAAAACACGAGCATGGCCATCCTTTCTTTCTTTCTTAACAGAGCGGCTTTAATATTCCACTTGCATTTTGCATTCTTAAAGTAAAATTCTAGATTTTGGTGATTTTTGAGCTTTACTCACTTATCAGTCATGCTACACTTAGCCCAGAGGATTGAAATGTTTTCAGACAATACCCTGACCAATAAATCGGAGGGAAAACCTGGCTATCATTAACAATTCAGAGACTTTTTAAAGATCAGTGGTCAGTCTGTGTCTTGTTATCCATCTCACATTGAGATTGAAAGCACTTTTAGAACTTTTAAACTCTTCTCCATTAGAGCACTCAGGACAATCAATGCTAACTTAAAGTAATGGCTGTGAGGAATTCCATTGAGGGTTTAGCCACTTAAAAAGTGGCACATAGGTGCATTCACAACAAAGTGCAAGAAGGTGGAACAGCTTCATTAGAAGTCTGAATATGAAAGACAAACATTTAGTTTTCAGTCATTTTGTCCTTCTCATCCTTCCCACATTCCAGCACTCTGAAAATCCAAATTAAGATGGTCATATATCCTCATATCACTTTCAAATTAAAAGAAAAAGAGGACAGATGAAATGGATGAGTGGACATTACTCTCATGCTCCCATATATCTTCACTGCAGGAACTGAAGGGGAAGATTTTGCTGAAAGCCAAGAAGATTGGTGGTCTAGAAGAGTGTCTTGATGAAACCCTGACAGATGAAGTGAGTGATGAGGAAGAGATGGCCAACGGTGATGATGAGATGGCTTCTACAGATGATCCAGGTGACAAGGTAAATGCATACAACAATGTTTAATCCAGAAAAGATTTCTTTCTTTCTTTCTTTCTCTGTTTCGTTAGTTTTGCCTCAGAGTGGGTGTGAAGATAGATAGAAAGCAGAGAAAGAGAGCCCTGTAGATAGTGAAGCGAGCCAGGACTGAATGGTGCTTGATAGTAAAGGGAGGCAGGAAACTGGGCTGGGACGTAAGAGACAGCAAGGCGAGACATGGGTTAATGAAGGGAGATAGTGAAGAGAAACAGGAAACAGATATTTAAGGCAGATATGAGATGCACTAAAGTGAGGAACAGCATCCAATATTCTTCTCAGCCTGCTGTGCAAATATCTAACCCTGCACCTTGAATTTAAGTGGCCATATTATCTTCACAGTAGTGCTTAAGATGTGTTAATTTTTTACACTTAAAGTTTATTAACCAGTGACACTTCAGTTGGGTAGTGACAAATTAGCTGGAAACATTTGTGGTTTAAATAATCTGATGAAAGTTGATCAGGCAGAGAGAAAATTTTAGGAAATTCTAATCATGTCACCCATATTTTATTAAAGTGGAGATATTCTGCTCATTTTCAGCTCTATTTGTGTATTTTTAGACTCCACTAGAGTAGCTTTGCATGATTCACAGTTCAAAATAATCCTTATTTACCTCATATACTGCAGCCCCTCAGTCCTTCCTGTGTCACAAACAAATTGTTTTAGTTCCTCTCCCTTTAAGCCAACTTTATTCTGATTGGCTGCCCCTCGTAAGCAGAAGATTTGAATATCAGGTGAGTGGGGCTTCTATGCCTCTCTATGACATCATACAGAGCCAAGAGTAGAAAAAACTGACACCGAGTGTTTAAGCAGTCTGAAGAAAAATCTTCTGACTCACAGGAAAAAAAAAAAAAATAGCACAGCTAACACAGACAACATAATCGATAAATAGTTATATAATGCTTAAACTAAACAGGACAAGAAGTTAACACAGCCTTCCATGTCTACAGAATAATTCTGCATTATGATTGTGTATTTTTCACATAACATATGAGGTTGAGAAAGACCGAGCTAAGATCCTGTGGGACTTCCAGATACAGACGGACAAACTGGTGATGGTTAACCAACCAGACATAGTAGTGGTGGACAAGCAGAGGAAGAAGGCCGTAGTGATAGATGTAGCGTGCAGAGTGATGGCAACATCAGGAAGAAGGAACACGAGAAGCTCGAGAAATACCAAGGGCTGAGAGAAGAGCTAGAGAAGATGTGGAAGGTGAAGGCAACAGTGGTCCCCGTGGTAACCAGAACACTCGGGGCAGTGACCCCCCAAACTGGGAGAGTGGCTCCAGCAGATTCCAGGAAGGACATCAGAGATCTCTGTCCAGAAGAAGGTCCTAGGAACAGC
>VUQI01028465.1:0-11825 GCA_015106735.1 Paratilapia polleni | reverse complement strand
TCCAGAATGCTGCAGCAAGAGTACTGACAGGGACTAGAAACCATATTTCTCCCATATTAGCTTCTCTTCACTGTCTCCCTGTTAAATCCAGAATTTAATTTAAAATCCTTCTCCTCACATACAAGGTCTTAAATAATCAGGCCTGAGCCTGGTTCTGCCGGAGGTTTCTTCCTGTTAAAATGGAGTTTTTCCTTCCCACTGTTGCCAAGTGCTTGCTCATAGGGGGTCGTCTGATTGTTGGGGTTTTCTGTCTTTTCTGTCTAATATTGTAGGGTCTTTACCCTAAAATATAAAGCGCCTTGAGGCGACTGTTGTTGTGATTTGGCGCTATATAAATAAAATTGAATTGAATTGAATTGAATTGAATTGAATGATGCCAAGCACAGCAGCAAATCTACAACAGAATGACTGAAAAAGAAAAGAATCAAGGTGTTGCAATGGCCCAGTCAAAGCCCAGACCTCAACCCAACTGAAGGGCTGTGGTGGGAACTTAAGAGGGCTGTGCATAAATGAATGCACGCAAACCTCAATGGACTTAAGCAACACTGTAAAGAAGAGTGAGACAATGTGAGACACTGATAAAGTCATACAGAAAACAATTATTGCAAGTTATTACTGGTAAAGGTGGTTCTACAAGCTATTGATTCATGGGATGTACTTTGTTTTTCAAAGGACTGCAGAGTCCAGTGAAAACCTTTTTGAACATGACTGTGCTTTTATATTTGTACTCATTATTTTGAGTGCATAGGTGTGTACACACTTATGCATTTTTTATGTTTTTTGTAAAACAATACATTTTAAAATTTATGGATAACAACAATAATTATATTTTAGCATTAAAAATATCATTTCAATTAAAGAGCTTGCACATATTGGTGGATTAACCATTACAGAAAGATAAAAAAATAATAATTTTGGTAATTACCAATACTGTTAATTTAGGGCAGCTGTGGCATAAACCTTACATTGGGTGGTGGTCTAATAAATTTGTTAAGCACTGTACATGCTTGGCATGTGATGGTGGAGGAATCGCCAAACAATTTTCAGCAAGTAGAATGAGGATAAATCGTCAGCTCTGGTGACAGTGCTAGCGATAGTTAGCTAGCTAACACCTGCAGTTTGTTTTTGTTTTGTTTTGTTTTATTTTGTTTCTTACATCATATATGTTGTGGCACTGTTTGGTATTCATAAATTTCCATCTTCAGTGAACAATAATTTAACATTATATCGAGTCAGAGGCTTGACAAGCTTTAAATGCTGACATAATGTAGTAGCTAGCAATGTGGCAATTCCTGTAAATTGCCTGTAAAACTATTCCTTAAAGAGTCAGTATTAACAGCTATACTGTGTACTAGAAGAAGTGATCCAAAGTCCTACATATGACAGAAACAATTATGTCAAGTTCTTTTCCTCGGGTTGAGCACAACTGCTGTTATGTTTATTGCATAATCCTTTGCTTACTGAAAGAAGATATTATGCACTTTGCTGTAGGAGGCTTTATGCCCCATTACTCCTGTTTGCAAAGGATCAAAATTTGTTGAGTTCTTGGCCCCTCAGAGAGAGTTTGGCAACACTTCTGACCGCTTCCGGTCCAGTGAAAGAGGATGCCAGCTATCTTTGATTATAACCTGTGAGTCACTATCTCGTATTACTCACACAAGACTGAGGATAAGAGTTGTAGGAGAGAATGTCAACTGTGTAAATGTCAGTGATTTGAAGTGTTATTCATACCCCTCAACAATTACAGAACCACATGAATATCTTTAACTTGTCCCTTCCTCAAAGTGCCTCCCAGGGTCTGGCAAATGACAAAATATTTCACGCATACAACTTGTCACGTTCAGTCATTATGAGCAGTGAGCGGCATGCCAGCTATGCTGGATTGCCTCTCTAACCCAAGGCTGCACTGACTCACCTGCATCCTCTTCCTCAATCACACAAAACAAATGAAGATGCAAAGCACAATAAGACATAGACACTATGGAGGGAGGGAAAAAAACAAAGCACAGAGCACAGTGTCAGGTGGATGAATTAAATGATCACAGGTAAAACATTTCATTTGGCCCTTGGCCTTGGAGCCAGCGTATTTCACTGTGTTATGATTACTGGTGCAGAGAAAGCAGGCCTGTTCTTCTGATATATTTCTTCTGTAGCGAGGGTGTTGGCCAGGGGGTTCAGAGAGGGTTTTATACAAAGCAGAGGGACCAGTCACACAGATACAATCTTATATTTAGGATTTTATCTAAAGAAATTCTTGAGTGACCTGGACTTAACATATGAGTCATGAACAAATGTGTGCTTGTTCAATATCAGTTCATCGTGACCTGCCAATTTACCAAAAGGTTTTGTTAGATTTTAGTAATTTTACTGGCGTATTTCGTAATAGCAGCTTACACATTAGTTTAGTTGTTACAGTAAAAGGACTGTCAAGGTACATGTCTATGGCTACAGTGTACTTGGGGGTCTGCAGAAATTCTTTTTTTATGAGCAGAATGAGACTGTGATTTATAATTGATCAGAAAATGATGTGTTTATTTACATTTATGAATGGAAATTCTGTTTGTAGACATGTCAGCAGCTTCTCCAGTGTGTTTGGCATTTGGGTTTGAACAGAAAAATTATGCTTCAAATTATTCAAGGACAAAAGTTTACAGAACACATTTTGTAGAGAAAACATTTTTCTCTTAGGTATTTTGGAATTTTGTGTATTGAATATACTGTATCTCTTCAAAAGGAATATGGTAACTTAAAGTCTGTTTTCTTTGAGGATCAACAGAAGTGTTTTTTTTTTTTGTTTGTTTGTTTGTTTTCTGTTTTGCTATGCTGAATCACTTGCATGTCAGTCTTGCAGCTTTTCTGAATCGAGTACCAGAATCATGTGAACATCAGACAAAAGCAGCAACAAGACTGCTGGATGAGTGAAAAAAACTTAAGAAGAGCCTAAAGAAATGAAGTGATCATTTTTAAGCTCTATTCATCTTTCTTAAGTTATGTCTGTGTACCACAATTTGTCCTTATTGTGTCTGTTTAAAGCTGGTCTAATCAACATTTTTGTGCATTCATTAGGATATATTTAATGTGAAAGTAGAGACAATGGCACAGCTAATTACGCTGTATATTCATTTTTGTTACCTTTTGCTTTATAGAAATGTATGTTGTGTTTTAGCTCATAATTTTTGATTGGTTTAGAACTTCACCTGTTGCATAGTACCTGCTTACCACCAGGGGTTAAAGCGGGCTGGATGACCCGGAACGGCAAGTTGTAACCTTCAATTAAAGAGTAATTAAATCTGATAGGCAGTGCAGCAGTCTGGCCTTGCTCCCAGTTGATGCCAGGGAGATACTCAACAAATCAGAAGGCAAAGTCATCCCAGTATCCCACATTCACTGTAAGCTGTTTCTGTGCAGTTTGGATCACAGTTTGCCTGCTAGTTAAAAGTACAGTGGCTGTTTTTTTTCTGAGAATAAAATAATAATGTGTGATAACTTCAACCTCAGAGATGGAGAGAGATTTAAGAAAGAGAGGACAGGAGAGGAAACTGTAATTAGTACTGCCAGTGAATGTGTTACTAAAGTCATCTGGATATTTCATATAGTGAAATGTCTTTAAAAACACATTTAAAGATAATAAGTTAGTAAGTTTTTATTCAACATTATGTCACAATAATAAAGCAACCAGGCTAAACCACTTAGTTTGCAGTTTACAGTAATAACGCCACTCAGACAAAACCTCTGCATCAGCACTTGTATAGAAGAAGTCAAAACAGGAAACAGAGAAAATGAGTTTTTTTTCAAAGTTTTCTCCAGAAAGTCTCATCTTTTCAAGCTGCTGCAACATCTCCATCTATATAATCTGGGTTATCTCTGAGCTTCTATGCTGCTATATCACTGAAATGGTGTCGTACACTCATGTCTTCAACCCCACCTGCAAGCACTTGTGACATGATGATAATGGCAAGCACAAACCAGGTTTAAGGGAGAATTTAGAAGCCAAGAGCCAGATAATTGTCTAAGGAGATAATAGAGACTAAAAAAGCTAAATGGAGAGTAAATATATGACTTATATTTACCCTTTTCTATAGATTAGAACAAACAGACAAAAAAAAGAACCCAAAAGTTTTTTGTGTCAAACTAACCACAACATAAACATACATCAATAAAAGAAACAGCCAGATCTTGATAATTCTCTGCACATTGTCATGTAATGATCTAATCAGTGAATCATTATGTCTATATTTTGAATTGTACATGTCAGCAGTATACATTAGAAACATCACCTATTACACAGTGATTAGGGGATAAGTCATATCCAGTCGTATCAATTATATCACCCTTCATTTCTTTCCCAAAGTTCTGGACATTTCCAGCATTTAGATATGTTGGTACCCAGCTGTGTGCATCTGATGCAATGAGGGGATTGTGGACCCAGCCCAATCCGTAGTATTGGTGTACACTGCAGTCTGTGCTGTATTTTAAACCGTCTCATGTAGTAGTTGATAATATAAACTGCATCTTTTCTAGAGCTCATTTCTAGCATCTCTTACCATCTATCGTTGGCTCTAAAACCAAGGCCAAAGGAAAAATTCACTTGGCCATTTTTCTACAATTTTTGAGGTTTCATAGAGTGAACTGATTGATTCATCCAAAATATGACTGTAAAATAATAATTTGTTGCTGCTCTAATTAGGACCATCAAGAGCTAAACAAAGCATCAAGTAGAAAAACAGGAAAGTCTGTTCTTATCCTTGGCTACATTTTTCAGCATTAACTGCAGGATGCAGTAATTCACATGTTCTCACACGTTTTCTTCTTACCATACTCATTATTTCCATCCCTTGGTGCAGTATATGTCCTGAGCCCTCCTAACATTTGCTGAATAAATCACAGCGTTGGCTATTTTTAATGAGATGAAGCATACACCAGCCTCATGTCCAACAGGAATGCAGAGTAAATGCTGCTGAGTGGGACTTGAGGACGGAGATATTGTAAGGTTTTCCTTTTTGTTTTATACAATATTTTTCCTCTGTTTATATTCACAGAAGTGAATATAAACAGAGATAAGGGGGTGAGGAAGGAAGAGATGGAAACAGATGATCTGCTCTGGTGACGTCTAACAGGAGCAGCCGAAAGAAGATGTTTTATTTAGGTAACTACCACAAAAGCCTGTTAAGATATGTCTAAGTGTTTACTGACATATTTCAGCTAATTCACATGTACTTTTATACATTTTGGCTCATTTCATTAAAGAAATTAATTCTCGCAGAGTTCTTACAGATTCGAGCAGGCCACATTTAAACTGAAAGACTGTGCATTTTTGACTTCATAGTATACTGCAAACCACTTTAATACATACTTCATGCACACTCCTGCAGCACCAAGGACAAACTCCTCTAATTAATAATACATTTATTTATTTTATTTAGCGCTTTTCAGAACAAGTTACAAATTGTCGAGCATACACAGTGATTTCTTTCTTTGTGCCGGCGCCATGTCCCCGCAAGGGAATAATGGATGTCTAACCGGATTATGAAGTGTCTCTGTGTCCTTTCAACCTGTAACAGACTTTGACGTGTCCAGGAATATCAGCTCATTTCTGCCATTGGGTCTGACGCCCTTTCATCTTATTGTCTGATGAAACATTCACCTTCAAAGGCTCACAGATTTTTCCATCAGGGGGAAACTCCGGTTCAAGGAGATGAAGAATAAACTTTCCTTTATTATCTTAGAGGATGGTGCCTCCACAGACACTAACTGCATGCTGCTGTATAGTACTGGCTGAGAAGCTGAGAAAAAAACAAGTCTCAGCTACAAGACGTACAACAAATCTGATGCCTGCAGGAACCAAACGTAATCAGCCCGAGTAAACATAATCTAATTACACAAAGACAGTGTTTATGCTGTATCTTTTTGCTTATCTCTTCCTTACAGTCTCTGTGATCGTGTAATTGATATAAGCATGGATAGTCCGTTATTTCTATATCTACAATGCTGGAAAGAGTTGTTATTGCTTTCCAGGTAAGATAAAATCTATTTTTTCTTTTTCTGTTCTAACACATTCCAGCCTGAAGATGCATTATCATGTCTGTCTGACGTAGCTCGGGGCAGCACAGACACTAATGGGGCTGGGTATTGCATTTGTGAGGTCATTCAATTAACATCTTAGGTTGATGTCTGCTGTTGATTCCACCTTGGACAGTTCCTTGTCTAATCTCATGTGTCTGTCCACCTGAAGCTTATTTTATAGATCAAATCATTTGGCTATTTTTGTTTTTCACAAATATGGTTTTAAAAAAGGACAGGGCAGTAGGTACCAAAACATCTTATTTATTTGCTTAGTTAATTGCTGTCACTTAAGAATATACCATAGAATTTTGAGCATTAATCAGTTAACTGATTAATTGATCAACAGAAAAATCAACAATTTGAATAAATAATCTTTTGAATGGTGTTTTACAGTTTCTCAAATATAAGATTTTGGTCTCTTTCTTTGTCATACATGAGAAGTAACTTAGTGTTTTGGGGGTTTTGGACTGTTAACTTTTTTAGCATTTTTTCATTATATGTTACAGCCAAAATGATAAATCCATTAATTAAGAAAATAATTGTCAGTCATCTATTATGCAAATAACTGTTAGTTGCAGCCCTAATAAATAAAACATCAGCATATGTTTGAAGGCAATATATTCCATTATCTTGTGTAATGTTTTTGTTTTATTACCTGTGTTTTTAAGTAAGGTTTAAGAGAAATTTTAGACGTGTTTTGATTAATTCATTCGGAGTTGTGTTTCCATGCACCAGACCCACTAAATGTTCAACTGTGTTCACCAGCTGGTACCAATAACTGTAAGTCTGTTCTTTAATTCTGTGAAGGTAGCCTAAAGTGGGTTTAGTTTAACTGAAAAGATCATCGTTCAGCCGCTGAAAAAGGAGGTAACATTGTCATAACCCTTTTTTGGTACAATAACTACAGTTTACTGAACTTTACCTTCATACTATTTAACATAGCTTAAATGTGTTTTTCATTCCTGGAACTTTTACGTGGCTGTCTCCTGTACTCATGAAGTTATGAGGGATCAAAAATGCTGGAAAAATAAGGCGAAGTAAAAAGTGCCAATTTCGACTGCCTTAATTTTCATAGTATGAAGGTAAAATTTGACATGGCTTCAGTAAATATGCCACAGGTCAGGTGGGAGGCACTCACTCATTTTTCTTGGAATGACCTCTGTAAAGCACTCTGAATTGCCTTGTGTCCGAATAGTGCTATACAAATAAATTTGACTTGATTTGGATTTGACATCGTCTTGATCAGTTGTTAATATGAAAAGCACAAGAGTGTTTGAGATTCGAGATTCCGCAAATTTGTGAGAACCTGCTTTCTAGAAGACTAATTAGGTCCACTGCTAAATCAACGAGAACAGAAGCACATTAATTTGCAAAACAGGGGGATATCTGCCTCTCTATGTTATCCCTGTGATAGACTGGTGACTTGTCCAGGGTGTACCCCATCTCTCGCTCTATGACAGCTGGGATAGGATGGGTGGATCAATAAACTATTGTAAAGGTAGCAGCTTCCCACCCAGGCCTGCAGTAGCTACTGTATGTACAGGGGTGGGATCAACCCAACCAAATGTGTAATGTGCCCACTCACTTGTAAGATTTATTTTTGCCTTTACTGATAGGAAAGTGTAGAGGGCAGACAGGAAAGGAGGGAGAGAGTGGGGGAATGACACACTGAAAATGGTCTGGGGTGGACTCAGACCCAGGCTCCTGCAGTAGTCTATGCAAAATGAGTCAGTTTCTAGCTTCTGACTCCTCCAAAATCACTGTCCTTTCTTATGGTCTTATGTCCTTAAACAAGGATTCTGAAGAAGGTAGACCTCTGGCCCCAGTGCTTACAAATTCAAATGCATAACCAGCTCATGTATGGAAGAAATGAGTGTGTTTACATATTATGGCTTCTTTTTGGTCAGGAGTTGTGTATCTCATAGAGAGGAGAAGATGCCAGCATTTGGCCTCAAACTGAACTTCCCACTACAAGCCTGCTTCAATAACTATAGACAACAGCTATACCTACCTCTCAATATGCTCACCTATTATTTCTATAAACCCACCCTAATACTGCAGGCTAAAAGCAGCCCTAACATTCACACACAAACACACACACACACAATCCTATCATTTATGGTGGCCACTGTAATTTTTTTAAACTTCATACCAACGAAACACAATTATTGTCATGAATAATTAACATCAAGCGGGTAAAACTACTGTCTATGTGCATGTATTGACTGCATGGTGAAAATCTATGACATGCTGCCTATGTGCATTACCAGAGAGGACAGAGGACAGAGGGCAGAGTGAGTGCCAAAACCTCTCGGCTTAGAGAGGAGCTATAGTGGCATGTCAGTCTAGATAATTAGTGCTTAGACTGAGGGAATGGGACTTTAATCAGCAGAGCTCTGTGTTGATCATCAGTGTTCAGTGTTCCACAGAGTACCATCAGTCGGTTAATAAAGTCACTGACCCACTGGCTTGTTGGCTAAAGGCAACAAGAACATGTAGATTCATTCAGACACATCATTCACTTGCTTATGTTATCTTTCATTCGTCCATTTGTATTTTCATTACGATAATGCTTCACACCACAATGCATGCTCAATCTTATAACCTCACTAGACAAAAAATATGG
This sequence comes from Paratilapia polleni, assembly GCA_015106735.1. Taxonomy (NCBI): domain Eukaryota; kingdom Metazoa; phylum Chordata; class Actinopteri; order Cichliformes; family Cichlidae; genus Paratilapia; species Paratilapia polleni. Next base: position 3,136 of record VUQI01028465.1, on the reverse strand, counting down.
CATTTGATATTTTCTAATACATCCAATGCCAGTATTTTTGAAAAATCTGACTTTGAATAAATTTCTGTGCAAGGCAACTAGTATAGAACTTGAAAATGGTCAATGAAACTAAAAATATGTATAAAACTAGGTCACTAAAAAACTAGGTTAAACAGCAACTCAGTATTGCATTGCATGTAACGGGCTTGGAAACAGCATGTGAATATCTAAAGCTGCAAAATAAAAAAAGATTAAAAGATTAAAAACAAAATCTCAAAATCTATAGAAGAATTCCATAATGCCAGAGGTGGCAAGGTGAATGTCCTACCCATGCCCCCAAAGAGTCGATCATTAACCTCATAACAGATGAAGCCGGAGGCATAACTTGTTTGCATTGCAGAGACACAAGAAAGGTGTCCTTTGCTGTTTTAAAGAGCAACAAAGTTGATGTTTTTAGGTTTAGAGAGTGGTGGTGGAGTAAGCTACAAGTTTCAGCGAGGAAACTGTTTCCTATTTGGGAACTTTGTATTTTATGCTTGTTTTTTTTTTTGTTTGTTTGTTTGTTTTACTTTAGTTTTGGTTTTACTCCTTTTTACTTTCTTGCTCACTTGCTGGTTAAGTTTAAGCACTAAAAATTACACCCTTTTACATTAACCCTGCATGCTGAAAAATGATGCTTACCCAGTGGGTTAAACTATGACACCAAGGGTCCTTCAAGTCCTTCTTATCAGATTTGGGTTGTTATGTTATACATGCAGTTGTTGTGTTCCAGTGACCAGTGAAATTAAAGTTATGGCTCTCTCCCCATTCATTTAGATAAGGGCTTAGTCCCGCTCAAAAGAAAGATGGCTGTCAAGTTGTGAGGCATGTCCAGAAGAACTTTGGAAAAGCTTATATCAGAGTGATTAGTGCAATCTCCAGTCAGCTTTCCAAAAAAGTATTTTTCCCATGAATAACTTTAAATGTTTGCTGTAGAATCTTCTTCTTCTTCTTTTGGCTGCTTCCTTTAGGGGTCACCACAGCAGATCATCTCACCCTATCCTTTGCCTTCTCCTCTGTCACACCAACCTTCTACATGTACTCCTTCATTACGTCCACAAACCTTCTCTGTGGTCTTCCTCTTTTTCTCCTGCCTGGCAGCTCCATCTTCAACATCCTTTATCCAATATATCCACTATCCCTCCTCTGCACATGTCCAAACCATCTCAACCTTGCCTCTCTGACTTTGTCTCCAGTTTGTTTGTTTTAAAATCTAGTCTTAAGTAAACACAAAAATTGGCCATCTGGAACAGCAGTTTTGCTAGCGTTAGGGATCTCTATCAGAGACAACTTGACATGAGTTAATGAGCTAAGAGGTTGTTTTCTGTTTAGCCTCTGCTCCTACTAGAGAGGCCATACCAAATGAAATATCCACCAATTAAAACCACCCCATTACTTCTTACAGTTGCTTTTTCTTACCTTGTTGAGAACTGACAAAGATCAACTAGAATATACAGCAGCTGACGTCTCTGATTACAGTTTCATTTTAACAATAGAGAATCACAGACACACAGAAAAACTGAGAACTTTTGAGACTGACACTTCTTCTAGCTTCAAGTTTGTTTGTTGGCATTAAGTGCACAGCTTGTGGAAAGGATGTGTCATGATGGCAGCTGTGTGGATCTGAGAATGCCCAGCCATCACTCTCTTTTTGAAGCCAAGTGTGAAATGGGCTTTAAATCACTTTTACCCCAAGCACTCACATTATTGATGGCAGACTCTGAATCCCATGAAAGAGGCTGTCTTATCGGTTTAGCACAAATGCTGCAAATTAGTAAAGTAATTATTATGGCTTAAGCTTTATAAATGCAGCTAACCACAATCCTCTCAAAGACATGCATGCATGGAAATTAAATATTTTAGGAACGCCTTAGCGAATGGAGCAGACCAGAGGGCACCTTCCACAATCCAGTCCGATTCATGTGAAATTTATCTTTCCATTTCTAAAATACAAGAACAAAGCACCGTGAGCACCTTGTTCTCAAGTCATTATAGGAAACTGGTTCCTTTTGTGTTGCATTGGGCACAAATGAATGTAGAACAAACACAAAAGCAATGAGCATTACTTCTTTGTGTTGTTGATGCCTGAAGCCTTCATGTGTGATTTACTGTGATCTTGCATTAAAAAAAGATACCAAACTTAAGAAAGGCAAACTTGGCCTCCCAGTTTAAATATTACTATCTGGACTGCATTTACCCCCATACTGAAATATGGGGTAGCACTCATGGGACTAAATGACCTGCTAAGATGCACAGAGTTTTCCATCTAAGGCTTGCTGACCTTCAGTTTGTCTGAGCACAGGCTTTGTGCAGCGGGCAACATCAGGGGAGTAATGCTTCTTTAATTATGGAAGCTGGAAAAAGATTGTAGCACTATCAGACCTGTGGAGCCATGCCAGGTTCAGTGCCAGCCTGTGTTGGTGAACTACTGGCTACCAGCAGCAACAATTCATCTTCACTTTGTGTATTTCTCTGGGAGATAAGAAATGACACCGTTCCCGCTCTCATCTCATCTCATTCTCCGGAAGCCATCTCTGCTGTGATGAATCATTTCATCTTCTACTCATTGCTGGTTGTTGGAAAGACAGCAGGCGTTTCCAAGCCAACTGTATTGCATACTCATTTTTACAGACCTTAGACGGTGAATCAAAACACTGAATATTAACATTTCCTGTCTTCACAAAAGATGATTATGAACCAATCACTGCTGGTCTGTGCCCAAGTGCTGCATACAGATACAAACATGCACACATTTACTTACCTTTTTCGTTAATTTTTAACATGTTTATCTTGCTGTTTATTATACAGAATCCATATAATACTAATTTTGCTTTAATCCAGGTTTTTTTTAAAGGCCTACATCTGCTTAATCCATCTGTTAGCCCCTTTCCACAGTGATTGTCTAATAACAGCTTGGAAACCATCTTTGGCACTACAGACCTGTTGAGTTTTAGCTTTCTTCCCTTGTTCTGATAGGACCTACTATGTTCATCTCCAGCTCTATATTTTTATTCTGCGACCCCATTAGATGACATTTGCATTTTTCACACTTAAAAAAAGAATCCTTGTTTCTCTCATAATGGCCCATTCAAACCCTTAGTTTATCCTCTTTCTGCAT
>VUQI01028464.1:0-17021 GCA_015106735.1 Paratilapia polleni | reverse complement strand
AAATCCAGAATTGAATTTAAAATCCTTCTCCTCACATACAAAGTCTTAAAAAATCAGGCCCCATCATATCTTAAAGACCTCTTAGTACCATATTATCCCAATAGAGCGCTTCGCTCTCAGGCTTACTTGTGGTTCCTAGGGTCTCCCTCTGCTCTCTTCTGTTTCTCCTCATCCCCAACCGGTCGCGGCAGATGGCTGCCCCTCCCTGAGCCTGGTTCTGCCGGAGGTTTCTTCCTGTTAAAAGGGAGTTTTTCCTTCCCACTGTTGCCAAGTGCTTGCTCATAGGGGGTCATCTGACTGTTGGGGTTTTCTGTCTAATTTGTAGGGTCTTTACCCTAAAATATAAAGCGCTTTGAGGCGACTGTTGTTGTGATTTGGTGCTATATAAATAAAATTGAATTGAACTGACTTGAAGAGTAAATCATGATAAAGGAGAAAAGTTGAGAATTATTATTTAAAAGCAACTCAGCAGCAAATTTGTAAAGACAAGAATGTGCCAGAGAGCCTCAGTACATTATATGTATACATATTGAATAGTTTCCTTGTGCTTTATTTTTATGTATTGTTTATACAAAAAGACATTATCACCATAAAATGAGGCAGAAAAGGTTGTAGCAGAATGCAGGAAGTAAGGTGTCTGATGCCCAAAATCTTCCTGGGGTAGGACGCCCAGAGCCCCCTCTTCATCCCCTTTCAGCTTGTTTCAGAAAGAGGATGAACTGAGTGGCTGCACCAAGGCTCAGTATAAGAAAAAAAGGATTGTTTTGAACTGTGAATCATGCAAAGCTACACTAGTAAAGTCCAAGAATAAAAATATAGAGCTGGAAATGAGCAGAATAGGTCCACTTTAAACTCATAGATCTTTTATGCAAACTGGATTTGGGATTATATTCTATCGTCTCATTATGCATTACTTTGGTAGGTTTTCTTTATCTGGATCAAGGGTCTGGAGATTGTGCGTCAAATGCTGTGCAGATTGTAAAGACCTTTGAAACTGTTTCACATTGTGTAATTTTTGGGCTACACAAAAAACATTAACTAAATAAAAAAGTACAATAATCCCAACTCGACATTCAATTTCAAGTTTGTCATTTATGATTCTGTTAAATTAGAAGCTGTTTGGCCAGCTCATGAACCAACATGCGTCCACTAATGGATCACCAGTTTTAAACCAGTGCTATTTTTGGTATTAATACCTGGTAACTGGCTCCTCTGTGAGCACCGGATCCAGATCTGTGAATCAGGATCTGACTACTACAAACATCAGTTCTTTTCAGGTCCTTTTGAAACACACATCACATGCAGAAATTTCACATCCAAACAGTTCTGTCTGAAAGAGCAACAAAGGATGCTTGAGAGCTTGGGTTTGCTTTGTTTTCTCTTGCTTTTTAGTTTTACTAAAGATATTATAAGAGATAGAAATGACATTCAGTGAATCTTGAACAGAAATCTAAGGGAAAACTCTGTAACAGTGATTTTGAGCCTTCCCCTCAAAAAGCCAATCAACAGCTGAGCTGGGAAACTGGGGAACTGAGCCAACTGTGATGCACTGATGCATGAGCACAGTGGAGATTTCTGAGACTTTCTGAGATCTTTATTTTAGTAAAGATCTATGTAAGTGTACTTATCACTTTTTCTTGACCAACTGTATCCAAATTATGAATTATCATGGTGCTTGTTCAGTGCTCTGGTGGGAGGAATCATGACTGTGTTGGCACTCTGGATTGAGCTGCTAATGAAGTTGTAGTGTTGTGTAACTTCACACAGGTTTTGTAGAAATATAACCTGCAGGGAAAAAAGCTTTTGAGTCCTTTTTAATTGGCTTTAACCATCAGATTTAACTGGTGTAGTTTTTATAGTTTTTAGTGACCAGTGGAGTTAAAGCTATCAATCTCTCCCCATTTATTTAAATAGAGAAATAATCCCCCCCAAAAAACTGCCCATAGGCATTGCCATGATGGTGGCAGAGTGGTGAGTTTTGCTTCTAGAAGGATTTTATTTTTGCTTTCCCCTCGCTCCTTGGTTAGGTTCAGGAAAAGACGGTGGTTTGGGTTGAAATATTCCCTTCACATCATTAATCCTGCACGTTGAAAATCATGCCTAAAGGCAGCTGGTGTATTTAAGCGTGACACCAAGGGTTCCTGATCAAGTGTCTGTGTGCGATGAGTTGAGAGACTGATTCCAAAGGACATCTTCAGCAAACGCTCTGTAAATGAGGACCCCAATAAGAGATTTTATTTATTTCTTTTTTTTTTAAAGGCAGAAACATTAACAAATGACCTTCTTTGATGTGCGGCTCGAATGAAAGTCAGAGTTTAAAAATGCTCCCAGCTTTGTTGTGTGTTTTTGTTTTAGGCTTTCTCACCGCCGCGGCTCGTTCTCCACTCTCCCTCTGGTTAACTGTATTTTTCCTCCAGAGTTCAGATGCTCAGTCAGGTAGAGAGTGGGATTCCTGCTGATAGCAGGTGCTGCTGTCCTCTCCTCACCGTTAAGTGCCTCCTCCTCCACTCTTCCATTTTCATATTTCCACGCACGGCTGCCTTGACATTTAGTACGGAGAAATTGACTGTTTTCAGGGACTCTCCGGGGAGCGCTGTATTACTTTGTCCTGTCAGAAAAAGATGTCATGAAAGGAAGGTGATGTCAGGTCCGCTGGGTTGTTTATTGAATTTACGGCACCATTATTTCACCACTCAGCATGATTGTATTCATATTATACCCCATCCCACCAAGGTCACCACCATATCACTTGCCTAGTGACCTTGCGACTGGGGGCCCTGGGGGGCCGGGTTTAACCAGAGAGACAGGGACCCTTCAGCTTTCAGCTTTGATGGACAGTCGAATAAAGCCGGGAGCTCAATGACACACCAATCAGCCCATGTCAGAGCCAGAGGAGAGCATCAGCGGCAGCTGCTGCTGCTGCTTTTGTGACGAGGTGAAAACAGCCACTTTAGAGTGCCGGCTCAACAAAGACTGGCTGACTTATGCCCTCACACGGCGGCCCTCGCTGAGGTCATTTGGCCTGGAATTGAGGCATTGATCAGCAGCAAGGATGACAACAGGAATGTTGTCGTTGTCTGACCACCAATCACAGATGAGAAGTTCAGTCAGGCAGAGATGGAGGTCTCTTCAGGGTTAGGCCATTGTTCCTGGTTGAGTCTAATTGAATTCAGGATTAGATTTTTACATGGAGCACAGAGTTACATTCACCAGGTTCAGGTTTTGAGCTCCTTGCCAGTGTCGGTCAACATGTGACAGTTGGCTGAAATCCCCCTACAGGCAGTCTCTTTGAGCAGCACTGCATTGCTTCCAACACGGCTGCCATTTTTACATTGCTCCATGGAAATTGTATTCTGACATGAGCACTTGTGTATTTGAGCTGCTCCATCTCCTCTAACAGCAGCCCTTCAACTTGAATTTCACTTTGGGGAAGAGGACAAATTTGCAGGTGAGTTGGGAAGGAGGAGTGAAGATTGTTTTAGTTTATTTTGTTTTTTTCAGTTTATGCAGACCATGCTTTTATTTTATCAGGAAGTGAAACTCTTGAGATTAAGAAGCTCTTCAGCATAAGCGGTCCTGGGGTTAGGGTTTGGCAGGTAGGGCTGGCAGGATTAACTGATGCTTTTGAATGGCAGGAGAAACAGGAGCTCCTGGAGGAAACCCGCATAAGCGTGGGGAGAACATAGGAACCCTATTCAGGAGGGCCCTGCTAGGACCCTCTTCCTCTGAGGCAACAGTGCTAAGCCACCAGGATATTGTTAATGGACATCAATATAAATAAAAAACCTGCTGGATTTTAGCAAACCTGATCATTTACATCCATAGTCCTCCGGCAGGTAACATAAAAATGTACAGTCTACTAGTGTTTTTGTTCTCCCTCAGATGCCTCAGGACATTACAGACCTGATGCACTGGCTTCTGGCTTGGACACTGCAATCTCCTCCGATTAAAACTTATGTTGGGTCTCTGCATCTTAAGCTGGAGATCCAGGTCTCATCATACGTGAAGGTTGAGTTAGTTTGACACATAAAGATGATGTTTGGTCTGCATAGGTTTGAGGCCCATGGTGTCATGCAGACCTGCAGGTGGTCAGAATGGAACTACCAAGGAGCGATCTAAAAACAGCAGCCACACTGGAAGTGGTCCCAACGTGCACAAGGGCATGACCTTGAAGGGGAGTTTGGACACATTTAGATCAGGTCTGTTTGCACACCAGAAGTGGAATCATTTTTTTAGAGTTGAGACAATGAACTGAACTAGATATTCTGTCTGTTGATAAGTTCCCCAACTTTTAAAAAGAGGCCAGATTACCCAATAAAGATTATATTTTTTGCAGTGAACAGTGTGCTTCTCTTGCTAGTCACTGTATCATGAAAATCACCAAATTTGCAGAAAAATAGTTTTCACCTTACTGCAGATATAGAAAGTAGACTCTCCAGCCTTAATGGAGTATTTTTTTCCTGCCAAACTGCTGTGATGAATTGCCGCTCTGCTCTGTTCAAGCCACACTCAGTCGTGGCCACATTCTGCCAGACAAACCGGCACAGACACATTATGAAATGACAGCTATAGGCGGCAGTTATTTAAAGGTTGTCATGTAATTACTGCTCAGCGACTGTCCTCATCTGAAGCCCTCGACACTCTCACTCTGCATTCAGGGTCAACGTGAGAAAGCGGCGGCTGATTTTAGCGTGCGTTACCGGTCCACTATCACACAGAAGCTAATGGGTTTTATGGAAGAGACCTCAGTGCTGCAAAACAGCCAGGAAGCTTCAAAGAGTTCTCCATCTAATGCACTCATCCGCAGTAAAATGGTAACACGCAATTATTGATGCCAAAATGGCACCTCCATCCACATCCATTTGTGGTTCACATCACACGGAGGATAACATCTATGTTTTGTAATTAGTATAATTAGCATTTCTCCTTGGCAGGTTGCTCAGTGTTGTGTTCAAAGTCGAGCTGACGTGTTGGTAATGATAACGGTGACGGATTTATCCCCTTGATGTTTCATCAATCACACTGAGATTTTCAAAAAAACAAATGTCCTTCCAAAACTGGAGTTTTTATTCAGAGAAAAACAACTTCTTCAGTGCCAAAAATCTACTTTTAACACATCTATATTCTGTGTCCCAATTTCATCATATAGCCTGCACTTATATTATTTGAGCAGACACTATTTAATACAATGAACTCTTCTCTTAATTAGGATACAGGAACTTAATGTAGTGCACCTTTTTCCCTGAACAGGAAAGACATCAAACACACCAATCAAAGTGCAGCTTTGGAACAAAACTGACACATATAACAAACAATTTGTCCTGTATTATGATACTAACACCTTCAGCATACTCATTACTTGTGGTAATGTTTGCATGTTTTTAACACAGGGCTTACTGTAAATTGAACTATATGAATAGAGAAAGCATGTTGATGGTGCATGTCTGTGTTTTCAGATTTGATTGAGTTAGGACTCCCTGAATAAGTATGTGGTCTCACTGTGGCTTTTCATGTCCTTTTAACGTGCTCCTCTGGAGGTGGTGGTGGTGGTGAAGAAGAGAATTCTGTCCAGACTATCATGTAAATGCCTCCCACCCTCTGACCTGATGACCAGCAGGAAAAGCAAGTAAGCAATATTCATTTAGATCATACTTTTCACAGACAGGAGTCACAAAGTGCTTTACAGAAAACAATTTAAAACAATACAAAAAACATTTTTCTCTTCATAACATCAAATTGTCAAATTACAGAAGTGGTTAAAATTAAATTTAGGCTACCTTTATTCATATCTGTGACATTTTCACATATAGTCTAAATAGTTAACTTCCAGTAAAAGATGTCAGTTAGCTTTTACTACTTATTGTTGCTGAGGATTACATGTGTCACGCTGAAGAAAAAGGCACTCAACTGATATCTGATATTAACTCTTCGTGATACTCAGTTCTTAAACCTGCTGAAATGTGGACTGGTTCTCAAAAGTTAGACAGTTAAGTGTCTGCCCCTGGGTCTGTACTGATTGAACTACAGTTAGTCTAATGTAGGACCAGATGTTATTCTGCAAAATTCTCCATATCTTTACAGGTATGTGTCTGTATTCATTCTTTTTAAATTTATATACTGAATACTTTCCAATATACTGCACACAGTAGCCTCTGAAATTGCTATAATAACTTGCACGACTCTCCATTATGGCTGCAACTTAAACTTACCTCTATTCCTCTCTTTTAGGATGGCTTTGACATTTTTATGCCCTCTGTGTATAACAGCTTGTTTGTTTTATCCTTCCTGATATTACTGTGTATCTATGAGCACTTTGCTAGGCTTATTTTGTGCCATTCATTTTTATCTTTAAGATATTTCTTCTCCCCCTTTAATTGTGTTACTTGTGTGCAGTTACCTGATGCAAGTTTGTTAAGTTCTAACTTTACTTTTAGCTATAATTCACATCTAAAAATCAAGTGATCTTCAAAAAGATTTTCATATCTGAAACATATCTCAAACAATTTGCTGATTTGAAAATTTGACTTTGATTTTAACCTAAATATTTCTTTAGTGCATCTTTTTGTAAGGGGACTCAAAACGTGATGTTTAGCTTGTAGCTTCATGAGGGGAAATTCATTTGTTATTTAGACTAACAGAAGTCCATTTTTCATTTTTGGTTGACATTTTTCTTTGCGGTCAACACCCTGATTGAGGCCAGGTGTGGCTGCATTATCAGTGTGTAATGTGGGTCGGCTGCTTCACTTGGACTCCACCAAGAGAGCTTAAGTTTAGGTAAGGCTTGTTGAAGGCTTGTTGAAGTTGTTTAGTTTAATTTTTGCTGTCACTTTCATTAGCACAGTTTGCTCAGACATTCAGGATTTACAAGGAATGTAATGACTGACAAAAAAAAAAATGATGAAGCCTGGTTCTTACATTTAGTCTTCTCCGCTGCTGCTGTTAATGGTACATCCCATAAGGTAATTAAACACTGGATTTGGTCACTGTTACCCTTTTGAATGTGAGCTGTGGGGATCTTCAACATATTGTTTTCTTTGTTCTTTACTTGTGCTAACAGAAATGAAAGTTAAATTTAAAAAAAGAGAGAAAATAGTTATTCTACATTTTAACTAATGATCATAAAAATCTCTAACAATTTATCAGACAAGTCAAACATCTGACTGCCCCCTCCCTGTTTGCTTCTCAGCCCCAAGCCTATTGTTTCCTACTGACACTAAAAATGTCTCCAAAATATAGTTTCTTTTTTAAAGATGATTTTTGGCAATTTTTGCCTTTATCTAGAGAGAAAGAAATGGAGGAAATTTGGAGAAAGGGGGCAGAGGAATGACACTTGGCAAGGGCTGGTTCCCCATAGTTTTAAAAAAGGCTCAACACGTTACTACAATGACTGGTCACTGTACCCAAACAAGAGGATATGGTGAATTTGTTGGACTATTTTCAGAGGTGGACTGATCCACATTTGGTGCACACTTACAGTTATTTCTGGCAAAAGGACAAGTCAGAGTAAACTGAAGTGTGTTGTATAGTAATGAAGGAAAATGCCCCCTAATGAGCAGAGTGGCTCACTGAAGGTTTTTTTTTTTTTTTTGACAACTTCTCCTGGATATGCAGCCTCCACCTTTCTAACCTCCTAATATGGACATTGCAAGTCTCTAAAACAGGGCTGCTGTCTCTCGTCTCCCATCTGACAAAAGTGCATTGCATTATGTGCCGGGATGAAAATAAGCTACCAAAAGACAGCGCAGAGAAAAATGATGGGTTGCAATAACCCAGCCAGCAAAAACCTCTTGAAAAGATGCCTTTGGCAGATGTCTTAATGTTGAGATTTGGTTAAAAAAGTGAAAGGTGAAAAAAGTGTTTTTAGGCTGTTGAAAGACATCCCTATATGTCAAAATTCTTTTGAAGAGTGAAAGGACGTCAGAGTTTAACAGAAAACACCTTTGCAAACTCCTCAGACAAACAACAGATTCAAACCCACACACTTCCTGCTGTGAGACGACATTGCTAACTGTTGCACCACTGTGCCACCCTAGAATTTGGGAACAATAAGTTTTGACTGTTCATAGGCCCATACGATGGCTTCCAACACACAGACGCTATCATAATTTACATGCCTTTCACAGCACAGCTATACGCAGAAATTTAAAATAAAACTGAGTTAACTAGAACTGTTGCAGTCGACCATCAGGAAGAGCTGTGATGCAGGTTGCTTTAATGCAGTCATGCAACTGTTAAGCATAACGCAACACTTCTCTGGTTTTAATGCAGAGCCATTATGTAAATTTTTTTTCTACATTATGTAGGAAAAACAAACCCAAAAGTAGAATAAAATAATTACCAGTGGGAAGAAAACACAGCAGGGACATCCTCAAGTCTGATATGGTAATAAAATCCCAGTTGGTAAAGAAATTGGAGGCTGTCTGGGATGTTAAGTCCTGAATAATGTTGAGCTTTTTAATGTGGATGACACCCTGTGTGTCTGAGTTGCATAAAACTTATGAACAGAAGAGTTTTACAGCCAGAAAGGGAAAAATCAATTCAAGGACTACTTCACCACGCTGCCAAATAGCTCACAACACCAGGTTTGTGATTTTTGTTTAAAGATCCTGTAAAATAAGTGGTTCTTAAATAGTGTGGTGAGGCAAGTACAGGTGTGTCCTGGGATTTTGTGGCAACCATGTATTAATGAAATATACATCTGTACAAAAAAAGGTATGGATTAATATACTGTATCAAAATCCTTGGGCAGCAAGGTGGTGTGGTGGTTAGCACTGTTGCCTCACAGCAAGAAGGTCCTGAGTTCGAATCCACCATCTGGCCAGGGCCTTTCTGTGTGGAGCATGTTCTCCCCATGTTTGCGTGGGTTCTCTCCGGGTACTCCGGCTTCCTCCCATAGTCCTAACATATGCAGTCAGTGAGGTTAGGTTAACTGGTGATTCTAAATTGGCTGTAGGTGTTAATGTGAGCATGAATGGTTGTCGGTCTCTCTGTGTTAGCCCTGCAACAGACTGGCGACCTGTCCAGGGTGTACCCTGCCTCTTGCCCTACGGCAGCTGGGATAGGCTCCCAGTGGAAGAAAATGGATGGATGGATATCAAAATCCTGATAAGGGACCCCATTCCATGCACACAATAACCAGATGGCCTCAACATTAGTAGTTTGCCTGCCACCTTGTTGGGTTTTTTAGACCCATAAGTGACCATATTCAGATAGGACTATGGTCTCTTGTAGTGCCAAGTTATCAGCTGATGCTAGCAAGCTTGGCTAGCAAACTGCATCCAAAAGCTGTATGGGTGTATCACACAGATACACATCTGTTATATGTAAGTGCTAAGTGACAGACTAAAAAAAGAAAAAACACTAAAATTTCACTCAACAAAACCAATGCACAGAGATGTTCTGCACCACACATTTTATTTGACAGATAATTTCATTAAAATTCTCCAAAAGGCACCAACAGCACAGAGTGGTTTACATCAGTGACTCCAATTAATGGGTGAGGCCTAGCAAATGGTGACCGGCTACAACGCCCTGTGTTGGAACACCTGCCAAAGATTCAAGATGTTTGTCAGTGTTTCTGTACACTGGTATACAGTAAGGTTGAAATGGCATTTCTCTTGGACCCATGGTAGAACATGCTACACTGCAAGACAACCATAAAGTGCAGAATAGACATTGCAGTGCATTTGACAACAGACATAACACAACATGGCAGAAACATAAACCTCAGTGATGGTAACAGTACTGTTGGCTAAGGACAACAGGTGGTATGAAGTGAACAATGACTAATGTATAATAAATTAAATGAGATGGTTGGGACAAAGTCACAGGTGAGTGAGAAAGAAATACTCAGTTATGCTGCTATAGGCCTCCCATGATGCACTAATTGATGATTCGTTTGATTATTGGGATTTTCTGTCGAATATTGTAGGGTCTTTACCCCATAATATAAAGCGCCTTGAGGTGACTGTTTGGCACTATATAAATGGAATTTAATTGAATAGAATGTAATTGAATATCACCTGATCCAGTCCTAACTATAAGCTTTGCCAGAAAGGAGTCTTAAAAGTAGAGAGGGTGTCTGTCTCCTGAATCCCAACTGGGAACTGGTTCCACAGGAGAGGGGCCTGAAAGCTGAAGGCTCTGCCTCCCATTCTACTTTAGGAACCACAAGTAAGCCTTACATGACCGTAAGCATGTTTATTTCTGCTGTAAAATTGACATTTTCAGCTTTGGATGTTGGGACATGGTTTCACTGGACCAGTTCTTTCACATGTCAGAAGACGAACTATTTTGTAGAGATATGAATACAGGTGTGCCTTGAATTCTGGCTTGCCCTTTGGTGTGCCTTGTTTGAAACCACTGCTGAATATCATATGACAGGAGTTCAGTGAGAGGGGAAAAGAGAAATATTACTTTGATAAAAATTCTTTTCTTTAGTACCTCCACCTTCTGCACCTATCTTCTTCAGGTATGTTTGACTTAATGGAAAAGCTGTGACTAGATATTTCATAAGTCTGACTTTTTAATGAGTGCTAGAAGTGGCTGTTTTCTGAGCCCTTGTGGCTTTTTTGTTTCAAGAAAATACGATTTCAGGAGTTGGTATTCTAAATGAGTTGTTAAGAGGGATATTTGGCTGAATAGTTGAAATGAAGCTGATGATTTGTGGAAAAATCTTTCCTCCTTGCTGATCTCATTTTCCCTGCAGGGGTAAAAAACATTAGCGTCTCAGCGTATGTTAACTCCTTCAGTTTCTGGCTAATGTTTCAGAACAGGGGAGAAAATCGACTTTCTAATGTGAGCTTTTACAATGCCACCAGTATGAATGGATGTTTCTTCATTAAGAAGTTAAAGCCTCCTTGGTATACATTATGTAAACCAGCACTCAATACACCTCAGGTGTGCACTTAATTCTGCTCTCCTCCAACCTCACCAATAGCGTCATTAAAACTCCATTACGCATAATAAAGGAAGGAGGACTCGTTCTGAATTGCTGAGAGCCAAAATATATGGCACACTTCTGTGAAGTGCTGCTGGGGAAAAAAGACAAATTCTGGATCTAACTGTGTCAAATGAAAACAAATGAAGAAATGCAAATCATAGAATTGTACCAACAATACTACAGCTATTACCTGTAACTGCAGCGAGACTCAAAACATGAAATAAATGTGAGCTCAGAGTATGAGACATGCGTGCACAAGTAATCAGTGCACCAATAATTTCTGTTTATATAAAGTCAAAGCCTTTAGGGCTTGTTCTAATACTGTCTCCTTCAACTACAGCAAGTTTACAGCATCAAATGTTAATATAATATAATATAATATAATGATCATGTGCCATGTTACACACTCCTCCCACACTAGAGTATGTGGGTGTGTGCATCTTTCTCTCCTCCCTCCAAGATGGGTATGCATGGGTGTTGGCTGATTGGCTGAGTGCGGATTGGTTGATTGGATGAACAGCAGCCTCTTAACCTTGTATCCTTGCCTCCTCTGTACTCAACAAAGAGTCAGCCAGTTGCTAGTAGCTTTGAGTGTTTGTGTGAGTGCCTCAGTATGGACTTTACTGTAAGTCCAACTGAGGAAAAGTTGAATAGGTGTAAGGAAGATGATCTCATAGTCATCACAATTTCTTTGATGTGCAAGTGCTTCTAAATGTGAAGGAAAAAGAGCTGGAAGAGCTCCTGTGTAAAAAGCTGTATGGAAGGGGTTTGTTTGGTGAGCCAGCTCCTGCAGAGGGAGTTGAGTTGGGTGCTGTTGTTGGTATTCCTGCCCCACTGTAAAATCTCCCTTCTCAAACTGGCACTTCTATAGAGGAGCTGTAGCTAATGCTGCTCATAAAGGAGGGGGAGTTAAAAAAGCAGCAGGTGGAGGTGCAAGATCCAGAGCTCTCACTTAAGACGAGAGATCTGGACATGGAGTTGGGAGCCGCTATATCTGCCAGTCTTTCCACCCCTCAGTCAGTCCCTCAGTCACCATCCCATAAGCAAGAAGACGGCTTTGATGTGAGTAGGCACATCAAATTAGTCGCACCTTTCAGAGAATCCGAGGCAGATGCATATTTTACAGCATTTGAGTGTATTACAGGTGCACTACACTGGCCAAAGAGCGTGTGGTCTCTCTTGCTTCAGTGCAAACTTAGTGGGAAAAGCCCAGGAAGTCTTTCAATTGAGGACCGTTTGAATTATGACATTGTGAAAGCCACTGTCCTGCTGCATACAAGTTGGTGCCAGAAGCTTATAGGCAAAAATTTAGAGATTTGAAAAAAAACCTGCTACCCAGAGGTATGTGGAGTTTGCAAGGGAGAATTTGATGCTTTTTGACAAATGGTGTCAGGCTGAAAAGGTAATGACCTTAGATGATCTGTGTGAGTTTGTTGTTGGAGGAATTCAAAAATCAACTTCAAGAATAAATAGTAACCCACTTAAATGAACAAAATGTTGTTGCTTGCTGCGGCTGCTGTACAGGCTGATGAGTTTGCTCTGACACAAGTGCTTTTCATCTCCTGTTCATAACACACCTGGTTCAATTAGTCCAAAAAACAGATTCCCTAAAAACTCCCGTTGTACCACCACTCCTGCCACTGAAACCCGAATGTGTTACTACTGCCATGAGTAAGGATGCCTCAGCGCTGCATGTCCAGCACTTAAGAAAAAAAAAAGATATCCAAGAAGGTTAAATCTCCTTGACCAATAAATCACCTTCAAACTAAACCTCACTCAATACAAGCAGTAGCTGTGGTTGAAAGTGGAGATGACAAAATTCAATTAAATTCAATTCAATTTTATTTATATAGCGCCAAATCACAACAACAGTCGCCTCAAGGCGCTTTATATTTTAGGGTAAAGACCCTACAAATTAGACAGAAAAGACAGAAAACCCCAACAATCAGACGACCCCCTATGAGCAAGCACTTGGCAACAGTGGGAAGGAAAAACTCCCTTTTAACAGGAAGAAACCTCCGGCAGAACTAGGCTCAGGGAGGGGCAGCCATCTGCCGCGACCGGTTGGGGATGAGGGGAAACAGAAGAGAGCAGAGGGAGACAGGACAAAAAGGCACACCAAAAAAATAGATTCAAAGAATTCAAGCCTTTTGTTTCAAAAGGTTTTGTTTCTTTGGTGGGGGAGGAAAAGAGTTCCTGTCACTATTTTGTATGACACTGGTGCAAAACAGTCCCTTATTCATGGTGGTGTCCTACCATTTACAGCTCAGTTCTATTGTGGCACAGATGTGTTGGCTTGGGGAGTTAAAATATACGTGGTGCATGCTCCCTTACTGCTGAGCAGGTTGATGATACAGCTGCGGTGATGACTTATGATTTTTGTTCTCCTAGATTTCCAGGTGTAATTTAAATTACTGCATATCTGCATTGATTAAGGCTCGTACATTAGAATTTTCCCATCTGTACAGTTTTTAATGAAGCCTAAATTATCGTGAACTTTGAGAGGAGATACTCGTTGTGACAGTGATGGTCATGTTAGATTTACTGACAGATTGCTCACAGTGTTAAGAAAAAAAGACACATGCTCTTTGGCTCATCTCCTTCTGTCCAAACTCATCTACTTCCAATAAAACCTTTACGAGCTGCAGAGAAACCTGCCAGGAAGCTTCGTCCTGTGACAGCGAGCTGCTCTGAATGTCCGTGGCACCGTATGGGAGAGGAAAAAAGTTGAATCCAGGATGAAAGAATAAAAAAATGATGCTTCAACTGCTCCAAGCGTGCTCAGAAAACATGACTTCCTGTATCGCCGGGCGTGACAGACATGACAGGCGGAGCAGTTAAGCTGACACTCAGCCATCCTCTCTGTCATGTTGAGAGCAGAGGGAGGTCAGGCATCCTGACAGGCGCTGGACGCGACTAGCTGCTGAGCCTGACGAGTCACCTTCCATCCACCTCGCTAAACTACCAACTTCTTGACATAACTTCCTGCCACCGCTCTCTCACCCCTGATGGACAGACAGCGCGGCAGACGTCACCAGAGCGATCTGCAGACAGCCGCTGTCAGAGAGGAAGAGGAGGGGAGTGGAGGTCGTCACATGAAGGGAGACGGAGTCAATTAAAACTAATAGGAAACAAGAGAGCGCTCGAGGTCAGGCAGGACACACAGAGAGGGAGAGTGTGTGTTTTTTATCTTTTAGGACCAATTAGAGTTCCAGAGCAACAGACATTTTGTCTGCTCCTCGCTTTCTGTTTGAGGGTGACAGTTTTTAGGATCAGACTCAGGTTAAATATATACTTCTTTAACCCCTTAAAGTCATTTAAGAGGAAGTAAGTTGTAACTAGATTTTAACACTACAACCACCAGAACTACAACCAAACCTCCTAAAACTGCCAGGGGAGGTGATTTTGACCCCGCTCTGCAACACCAGTAATGGCAAAGAAGTCATTTCCTGAAGAAGTTAAGTTGTTAATTGTTGTCTAACTTTTTGTATAAGTACAATTTGACAAAATAAGCATTTAAGATTAAGTTTAAGGTGTTTTAATAGTTTTACAGATTTATATTTTATTACCATTTATTATCACAAAGTTAATATATATTAGAATCCACTAATAAACAAAGGGTATAACAAACACCACAATACCTAACACATCTAAATAATTGAATTATTGTAGAAGAAAAACATTATGGAAAAGTGAAAAATAAATTTTGGATAGCGTGGTATTAGTTATGCTGAAATAAAGAAGGTATAAAAAAATGGAGCGCTCACTGTGAAACAACAGCCCATTGCTTATATTTTAAAATTGACCTCACAGTTGGCCACAACAAAGTAAAAAACGCATTTTAAAAAAATTAATTATTGTAAAAGTACAACAGTCAAAGTTTATCACACCACAATTGTCTTCGATCACCGGACCTGCAGCCACCGTCCACACTGCAGTCTGCAGCCCTTCACCTCCTCAGTTCTGATCCTCAGGTCTGAAACCCGTCTGATTTGGCTGCTCTGCTCTGGATTTCACTCTGTTTGCTCGGATTCGTTTTCCACACTCTGGAGACTCTGCTCAGTTCAGCTACGGTTCCCCCGCTGCTCTGCACAGCCTGCAACCCGCCCGGTTCTCAACACGTTCCGTCACACACCGACAGCTCTGACCTGCTCTGCTCAACATCCCATCCACGACCCATTCAGCCCTGCAGTAATTATTTATCTAACTACAGTCCCCTATATATTTATCAATTACATCTAGCTAGCTCTGGCTCATGTTATAGCAGCCGCCATATCAAAATGTGTATAAACAATATCAGTTGCCAGGCAACCCGGCATGCTACAATCGTTGTTTTACATTAATTTCTATTGGGTCAAAATGACGTTCTAGGTATAAGTGGTCGAATTTTTTTTTTCCTCTTTATCCCACACACCTCAAAATTCACTATATGAAGAATAAACCCATTTTAGGAAAAGTCATGAAATATGAGATGTTGGGGTTTTATTTTAACAGAGTTACTGTCATGTGTTGTGGAATCTGGACCCAAATGCAGACGCAGAGTCTGGTCAGGCCCACGCCTGTTCCTGGTTCTCTGCCCGGGTCAGCCGACGCTGCTCCCAGGAGGAGGGTCGCTGGACCCCGGCCGGTCCCTGCTCCCAGGGCTAGGACCCTCCAGAGGGCAGTAACTCCAGAGCCCCCTGAGTACTCTGTGCCGGCTACCCCAGAGACTCCTGTGTTGCCTGAGCTCCCTACTCCAGAGACCCCGGTGACTGTTCCGCCCGAGCTCTCTGAGCCTGTTTTGCCCGAGCTCCCTGACCTCCCAGAGACTGTGTGGCCAGAGCTTGCCACTCCAGAGCCAGCAAGCAGACCATGCGGCCGGCCCCCGGAGTTTCTTTGTCACCGTGGCCGGCCCCCACAGCTCCTTCGTCTCCGCCGCGGACCATGCAGCCAGCCCCCTCGAACTGTTGGTGCTTTTGGACTTTTGATGCCCCTTTTTATTTTGTCTCCGTTTTGGGTTTTTGGTTCATGGAACATGGTTTGGAATGAGTGGACTCGGAAGCATAAAACTGAATTTTAACCTTGGACGGCTCAGAAACAGAAAATATATTGTCCTTCTTACAAACATTGAAAGGTGCAGAAACTAAACCCCTTTTCAGCACAGAACCAGAAATAGAATTGTCCTTTTCCTTCACACTTGCTGGTGTAGTGTTATTCAGTCCAATAACAAAAGAGTCAGCTTCGGAGAGGGTTTGTGTCGGAACAGAAGAGAAACTGTGGAGCAGCTTGTTTGTACTCAGTGAAAGTAGTTGAAGAGCTGGCTGGCTGTAGCAGAGAGGAATTAGCTGGCTGTGGAACTGGTGAGTGAGTTGCTTGGGTACCTGACTGTGATGAGGAGCTGGGCTGCGGTGGCAGCGACGAGGAGCTGACTGGCTGCGGCGGCGGTGGGGTTCGGCATGTGGTGAGTACAAAATCTTTGAGCCACCTTAGCACCAGGTCCAAATACCGGGGGCAGGAATGCGCCAGATCGCTGAGCCTTTTCCCCACAGCCTCCTTTTCCTTTGCTTGGAATGAGCATAGCCATCGCCCTCGGAGAATAATGAGCTGCGTCTGAAACTCCTGGGGATCCATGGGTGCAGCGTCTGCTGGGTCCATACTGGTCAGAACGTACTGTCATGTGTTGTGGAATGCAGACCCAAATGCAGACGCAGAGACAGGCGGAATTATTGAAGGCAAGCCGTTTATTTAGGCTGCTGCGGGATGATACACAGGGAGCCAAAACAGGAAGTCCAAAACCATATTACACTGGGGAAACACAAGGCTAGTAACAGGAACTGTACAACTAGGGAAACGGAGGACTAAGAAGGACAGGGCTAGGGGAACAGAGGGGGATTAACAGACGTTCTGACAAGGACTCAAGGGGAAACGGCACCCACAAAAGGGAATCAGGGAGATGAGACACACCCAGGTACACAGCTTAAACGAATGACAGAAGACAAGACACGGGAAGCAGAACTAAATACAAGGCACAAGAGACAACAGACTATCAAAGCAAAACCGGAAGTGAGATCACTAAACATGGATACAGGAATGAACTAAA